>JAODAL010019581.1:0-71649 GCA_025379985.1 Phyllomedusa bahiana
CTAGATCTGTAAAATGAAAAAGTATTATTGTATTTTTTTATATTGACTTTATTATACCGGTTAAAAAAAAAAAAAGTTATTATGATACTGATTAGTACTTGTTTTGGGCATTATCCATTAAGCCCAAGGAAGGGCAAATCCTCCAGGCATGGTTCCCTAGAGGTTTACTCCATAGGGGTTTTTTCCTCTCCTGAGTGCTGTAGGATGTTTCCCTAGTGAGTCGGGAAATTTTGCTATTTGGTCAAAAAAAACACATACAAAAAAACATATATATATATATTTATCGTGGTATTAAAACCTGTCACAGTTTTATGTTGCGGTCGGGAGTCAGGTGGAAGTTGCAGGTCAATTTTATGGTGGACTATTTTTAACTAATAGAGGATGTTAAATCTCATGGTGTGAAGAGGCTGAGCGTTGGAAGTGGCCAGCCCTAAGGATGGTATAATGGTAATGGCATCCAGGGGCGGGCACGGAGGTTAAGCAGGACTGAGGATCTTCGGTAGGGTCATTGGTGCCCCTAAAGTGTACTGGCTCTGCTAGAATGGCAAGCGAGAGCGTGCCGCCCCTTTATTGCTGTCTGGCGGGTGCTGCATGTCAGACAGCTGGGAATATCACACAATTGTCTAGCACTCCACCTGATTTCTTCCATATTTGTTGTACTTATATGGTTTGAATAAAGCTGGGGCCATTTTGACACCAAAGGAGAATTTTGTTGTGCATTTATTCTTGGGTTTGAATTGGGTACTCGTTAGAGTGGAGGTTCATCCCATATCCAAAAGTCATGTACCTGCTGTGAGATCCTGTCTGATGTGTGAGGCTTCTCTGTGTGATAAACACCTGCAAGTTCACAGCAAAGGAGCAGAACATGTCCTTACTGAGCCGAGCACCAACCTGGAGAACAGAAAATGTTCTATCCATAAGAAGATCCTGGAATATTACTGCACTGAGGACGCAGCTTGTATCTGTGGGTCCTGCAGTTTGGCTGGAGATCACCGGGGACACCGGGTGGAGATGCTGGATGAGGCCTCTGAGAAGAAGAAGAAACAACTGAGAAATGTTCTCCAGAAACTGACCGCAAAGACAGAGAAGACTGCGGAAAGAGTCCGGAGTCTGGAGGAGCACAGGAGAAAAGCTCAAGAGAAAGCATCTGGAGAAGCCAAGAGAGTCACTGCCCTGTTTATAGACATCAGGAGACGGGTGGACGACCTGGAGAAGAGGGTCCTGAGTGAGATCTCCAGGCAGGAAAAGGAAGTATCACTCTCATCTTCCACTCTGATCCAGCAGCTGGAAATAAAGAAGGACCAGCTGTCCAGAAAGACGAGACACATTGAGGAGCTGTGTAACATGACGGATCCACTGACTGTCTTACAGGATCCAGGTGATTTGTGTGATCCTGAGGGGGAAGGAGGTGATGTGGACACAGGGGGGCATAATAAGACAAATGCTATAGATGTGGATGTAATTACAGGGATGTTTCATGCAGGTTTCTCTGATATAATGACATATCTACAGACTATCTTACCTGCAAAACCAAAAAACCCCAACCTAAGAGTCCAATCTCTGTCCAGACAAACACAAGCTTTATCTTTATCAAGTACAAAATATGGGGGCAATAAGGTAGTAGTCAGGACTGGTGGTGTCAGGCAGAATATAACAGCTCCAGGAGAGAGAGGAATTTATGGTCAGGGTCCTACAGACATATTTCTGGATATAAACACAGCTGCTAATTATATCCATATATCGGCTGATCTGAAAACTGCATCCTTTTCAAGAACAAACCAGAATCGTCCACATCGTCCAGAAAGTTTTTTTGAGTTCCAGGTGATAAGCAGAGAGAGATTCAACTCAGGGCGACATTACTGGGATGTGGAATCTGATAGATCAACAGGAGGTTGGAGGGTGGGGATGTGCTACCCCAGTATAGACAGGAAGAGTACTCGGTCCTATATTGGAGATAATAACAAGTCCTGGTGTTTATGTGGAGGGCTGGTGTTTAATACTCATTATTCGGTGCTACATGACAGTAAAGTGATCCAGTTAAATTACAAGTATTCCAGTGATAGAGTCAGGATCTGCTTGGATTATGAGGCCGGGCAGCTGTCCTTTTATGAGCTGTGTGACCCCATCAGACACTTACACAGCTTCACCACCACCTTCACCGAGCCCCTTCATGCCGCGTTATGGGTATATGAAGGTTTTGTTACAATATCGAAGAAGCCGGAGCTGTGAGGAGCCATCATCATAGAAGAAATCTGCTCATAGAACAGACTGCGACTGGAGTGTATTTTATATGATTTGTTTTTTTCTAGAGTTTTTGTAATTGTGGCAAAACCACAATAAAGTGATTTCATTGCAATTGACACCCGACCAAAAGTCACCTTGAAGCCCTAACTCTAAGGCCATGTTCACACGGCTTAAAATGGGCCGTAATTACGCGCTGGAGTGCGCCTATTACGGGCCGAAAACGGCCCATTCATTACGGTAATTCACAGTTCTCATAGAGAACTATGGATTACGTCTCCTTTTCCCACCCAGCGAAGCCGCCGGGCGGGGAGATAATTGACATGTGAATTACTAGCCGCAAATATGCGCCGCTAGCAATTCACGTCTATGGGCCGGCGACGTGCCGGCCCCCTGCTCAGTCCCCCGCTCCCGCCCCCGGTCACACGGCGTAATTGCGGGGCGTAATTACGCCCTGCAAATACACCGTGTGAACCTAGCCTAAGGGTATGTTCACATGGCGTGTTTAGTCCGTGTGAACATACGCTTTTAGCTACGTGTTTGGATTAATCTGTTGGACCCTAGACGGACCCAAAAACGTATCTAATAATGAGCAATCTGATTTTACATTGCTTTTAACTTGAAACACTTGAACTTAGACACCATTTGTAATCGCACAAAAAACACTTTCATACATTCACACGCATTTGACACTGAAAAACAGGTGCGAAAATGTGCTTCGATCCGCCTAGTTCCATACATGTTTCCCTCAGAGCTCATAGAAACCAATCAGAGCCCATAGCAACCAATCAGAGCTCAGCTTTCATTTCTTTCACTGCGCTGTGAAAATGAAACCTGAACTCTGATTGGTTGCTATGGTCAGTTTTCATAACATCAAGACTGTGGAGCGCATAGCAACCAATCAGAGTTGAGCTTTCATGTTCCCAGAGCAGTGTAAGAAATGAAAGCTGAGCTCTGATTGGCTTCTCTGAGTTCTGATTGGTTCCTATGAGCTCTGATTGGTTGCTATGGGTAACAAAGATCGTGTTATTGCTAGACAGTTTTCACTCATAAGGCCTAATGGTTGTTGGATGAAGGCATAAATGTGAACTTGATGAATTCATAAAACAATGAATATATTAAGGAAAGTGATTATTAACCCCTTCCTGACGGATGGTCATAATAATATGGTCCTAAAATAATTTTCCTCCTCGCCTTCTGAAAGTCATAACTTTTTTATTTTTCTACCTACATATGAGAGCTTTTATTTTGAGGGACAAGATGTACTTTCTAATGGTGTCATTCATTTTACCATAGTATATTCTAATTCTAAGTGGAGCAAAATGTGAAAAAAAACGTACTTGCACCATATATGTGGGTGTTTTATTTTTATGGCGTTCAATCTTCAGAAAAATGATGTGTTCTCTGTATTCTACAGGTTGATACGCATCTGCCAATACTAAACATATACAATTTCCGTTATGTTTTGGTACCGTAAAAAAATTCCAAACATTTTCTATTTTTGAAACTTGCGCCGTGGAGCCATTTTGTGTAGCCAATAACTTTTTCGTACTAACACCTACAGATGTGAGTGAGGGGGTATTTTTTGCGGGCTGATGTGTGCTTTATTTATTTATTTCTAGCAGTTTGGAATGCATACAACTTTTTTGATCAATTTTATTCCAATTTTTATGGGACGTGAAATAACAAAAAAGACGCAATTTTGCCGTTTGGAATTTTTTTTTGTTCTATGGTGTTCAGCGTACAGGATAAATTATCAGCAAAAAACAAGAGGTATTTACCACCAAGTGTATATTGTTAGTGCATCATCATGAATGCCAGTCCTCCACTCGCTGGCCAAGCGAGATAAACGTATGCTGCATGCAAAATTGACCCAAACAGAGAAACAAGTGCCGTCCTTTTTTCCCTGTTTGGGTCAATTTTGCATACAGCATATGGGATAAATTATGTTATCCAGCTTTTTCAGATGGGGTGATACCAAATATGTGTAACTTTTTTTATTAGTTTATTTTTTTAATTTGTAAAATGGTAAAAGGGGAGTGATTTGAACCTTTTTATTTTTTTACACTTTAAAATTTTTTTTTTTTTTTTTTTTACTTTAACTTTGAGTCTCTAGGGCGCTTCACCACTAGGAGACACGATTGTTTATATAGCCTAATGCATTTTATAGACCAGGGGTCTTCAAACTGCGGCCCTCCAGCTGTTGTGAAATTACAACTCCCATCATAATCTATAACAGTGGGCATGATGGGAGTTGTAGTTTCAAAACAGCTGGAGGGCCGCAGTTTGAAGACCCCTGGTATAGACACTGCATTAGGGTGTACAAAGATGGTGGTTTCCCCATTTCCTGCCTGGGGCCGGAAGTGAGGAAATTGAAAACATGGCAGCTATGGAAGCCTTCACAAGGCTTCCAGCTGCCATGTTCAGTGATCAGGACACAGCGATCTCACTGCTGATGTCCCGATGCAGTGAGGAACGTTGCGCACCACCATTTCTCTGCGATGTAACTGCTGGGTGTTAGCTGCATTTAGCCGATAACACCCGGCGGCTATGTAGCGAGATCGGGCTGCGTTCCCGCTACAGAGCGTAGTCTAGTAACGGAGATTTTATCAGAGTCACCGTATTCCATCATTTACGCTTTAAATCATACAGATGAGGTAATGGGGTCACTGATCCAAATCACAATGGCATAGATGCTGTATACTTTATTAACCAGGTGAGTTGGACGTCTGGACGGTGTAATGTTAGACTTTGTTCACACACAGCAGTTTTTTCTTAAATAATTTTTAACCCCTTCTCGACACTGGACGTACCCATCTAACGTGGGAAGGGGTTACCGTAACTGGAGGTATGGGTACATCCAAGACATCTTGCGGGCTCACAAGCAGAACCTGCATGATTGGCGCATGGAACCAGCTGTATATTACAGTTGGCTTCATGTGCTATCGGCCGGGCCTGGAGTTTATTCCAGTTGCGGCCCTATTAACCCCTTAGATTGTGTGATCAATTGCAACTGCACAATCTAAGGCAAATGACAAATTGGATTAAGCTCCTTCTGTCTACTTCTGCACCCTCCTGTACCATGACCCTAGGCAGCGCCTATCTATGGCTATCTATGACCAAAATACCCACTCCCACTTGACTTCCCCTTACCAAGAAGACACTGAGACATGGGTTGGATAAATTGGCCACAGCAGCCATTTTATTAACAAACAAGTAACAGAAATCTTACAAACAATGGATATTGAAGAACCCTCAAATACCCATTTTTCATTATCCCTTCCACCAAAAGCCTATCTGACACTACCCTAACTAAAACTTGGGGCTGAGGTCCTTGGAGCTATGATTTTCCAAGCAACCATGGTCTGGCGAAAACTCCTCCTTCTCTCTCAGCCATTGCCCCCAGCCGTAAACCCCCGGCTTCAGGGCACCAAAAGCCACTTCTGGCGGCTAACCATTCTTGCGCTCCCAAGGACTCTGCCCTGTGGAGCCCAAACCTTCGCCAGCCTGGTCACTCAACCACTGGGAGCCAAGCGGAGCCTGACTCTCCCACTAATTTTCCCCACCTCCAAGGACCCCAAAACCCGCCGGCCACTGCGACAACTACTCCTTTCCGTGCTGACCTTCCTTCCAGACCCCCCCCCCCCAAACCAGAAAAGGGAGGGTGGGTGGGACAGGTTTGAAAAATCCTAACCGCCTGCCTGCACGCGGCGCGGGACTCGGCCTTATATGCTGTCCCCACCCACCCCCCGCGTGCTTAGCTCCGGCCCCTGACCTCACGCCACTGCAGGCGCGCCGGGTCATGTGGGGCCTACCTCTACGGCTGCGCCCCCGCGTCCGGCTCCGGCCTTTACAGTGTGCCATTAGTTTTCATGACAACCCAGAAGCCTAATACAGGCTTCCGGGCTTTCTGTCACCATGCTGATTGACAGTTAATAATACAGCGCAATGCAGTCATGTACTGTACTGTATTATACTAATAATCCAGCGCTTGCTGAGTCTAGTCCTCTATGGAGACAGGTAAAAAAAAAGTTTAAAAAAAGTGTAAAAAAAAAAAGAATTAAAAGTGAAAAAGTACACAAAAAATAAAACACGCACTCCTTCCTTTTCTCATTACAAATGTCAATGGCTTCTGCCTCCCCTAAAACTAGTACACATTCTTGGTATGGGCTCGTTCACATGGAGTTTACACTCCGTGTTACAAGCGCTTTAAGGATCCGTCTTGGGGTCCGCACTGTCGGTCCCCAAGACGGATATAACAATTAGCAGTGAAACACGCAGCGCTATTGAAACACGCAGCGGCGTTCCCTCATGTGAACGCCGCTTAGTGTTCGGCATAGACAGCGGTGAGAATCTCAATGCTAATTGTTAGATCCGTCTTGGGGACCGACAGTGCGGACCCCAAGACGCTTGTAACACGGAATGTAAACTCCGTGTGAACAAGCCCTATCGCTGCATGCATAACAACATAATCTATAAAACTGTTTTGTTATTTAACTCTCATGATGTACAGTATGGTTTCTGTTCATACCGCTGCATATAAAGTGGAATAAAGAACAATCAAAAAGTCATGTAAACCCCAAAGTGGTACTAATGAAAACTGTAGTTCATCCCAGAAATATAAATTTGAAATCCAAAAAATAGAAAAACAAAATCACAATTACTCCACCCAGACAAGGATAATCCAAGCTGACATAGGACATCTGAGGAAAGCCGCCCAGAGCAATAGAAATGGTCAGTCATTATTCCACATGAATAAATCCTTGGTCCCACGGATGGAGTTCTTATAAAGTCATCACAATTTTAGTTTGTCATGTTTAAACATATAAGTACTGGTATATGCATATCCAAATAAGCAAGAAACTGACGCTTTTCGGCAATATCCTTAATCCTTAGGCCTCGTTCACACGGCTTAAAATGGGACATATTTCAGTCCGTAATTTGCGCCGTACTGTGCGAATTACGGGCTGGAGTACGTCACAGTCATTACGGTAATCCACAGTTCTCATAGAGAACTATGGATTACGTCTCCTCTCCCCGCTTAGCGAATCCGCCGCGGGGGGAGATAAGTGACATGTCATTTACTAGCGGCGCATACGCGCTGCTAGTAATGATAGTCTATGGGCCAGCGAGGTGCCGGCAAGCCCGTTCCTGCCCCCCGCCCCCGTCCACACGGCGTAATTGCGGGGTGTAATTATGCCCCGCAATTAAGCCGTGTGAACATAGCCTTAGGCCTCGTTCACGCGGCTTATTTCTCGACGGATTGGCGCCGTACTCCGCGCCGGATTTGCGCTGCAGTACGGCGCCAATCCGTCGGAGTAATTACGGTAATCCACTGCTCTCATAGAGAACAGTGGATTCCGTCGCTCCTCCCCGCTCGGCGAATCCCCCGCGGGGGGAGAAAGTGACATGCACATTATTTACGGCATAAACAATGCATTGTCTATGGGGCCGGGGAGCGGCGCCCCCGCCACGCTCCGGCCCCGCCCCTTATTCACGCCGGATTTGTGAGCGCACAAATCCGGCGGGAATAAGCCGTGTGAACACGGCCTTAGCGTACCTATGGATCAAGGGCATTGCCAAAACGCGTCAGCGTCTTGTTTATTTGAATATGCATCTACCAGTACTTACCGTATATACTCGAGTATAAACCGAGCTGAAAAACCCTACCTCGACTTATACTCGAGTCACTGGAAGTCACATACATGAAGACTAAGTAGCTGACAGCGTCCAGGCACTGCCATGGCCCGGGCGCTGTCAGCGATCTTTGCAGCTGTATGCGACTCCGTTGATGTCCGGGCACTGCTATGGCCCAGGCACCGGCGGGATGGCTTTGGCTGTATGCGACTCCTGGGAGCCCATACAGCAGAAGACTCTATTGCGGAGCAGAGAGCGAGCGCTCCCGAGTCTCCGGCACAGGCAGCGTGCTATGTCATCATGCTGCCTGCGCGGCCTGATGACATCACACCGCCTGTGCCAGAAGACAGAGTGCTGGGAGAGCCTCGGAGCGGCGGGGAATACTAAGTACTTGTATTTTTTTTTTAAACGGGCCCTAGCTCTACCTGCCTATTGTGGGACATATACCTGCCTATACCTGAATGGGGGTCATATACCTGCCTATACCTAACTGGGAGACATATACCTGGCTATAACTGCCTATGGGGGTCATATACCTGGCTATACCTGACTGGGGGACATATACCTGGCTATACCTGACTGGGGGGCATATACCTTACTATATCTGCCTATGGGGGTCATATACCTGCGTATACCTGCCTATGGGGGACATATACCTGCCTATGGGGGACATATACCTGCCTATAACCTGCCCATAGGGACATTTACCTGCCTATGGGGACATATACCTGCCTATGGGGGACATTAAACTGCCTATACCTGCCTATGAGGGATAATAAACTGCTTGTGGGGGACATTAAACTGCCTATACCTGCCTATATAATTTTATTGGTATCCATTTTTATTTTTTTTAATTTACCAGTAGCTGCTGCATTTTCTACCCTAGGCTTATACTCGAGTCAATAAGTTTTCAACTTTTTTTGTGGCAAAAGTAGGCGCCTCGGCTTATACTTGGGTCGGCTTATACTCAAGTATATACGGTATATGTATTAACATGATGAAATAAAAGTGTGATGACTTTATAAGAACTCCAGCCGTGGGACCAAGGATTTATTCATGTGGATTAGCAAATGAAAAAAGGAGTTACACAGCTCTGTCAACAAGAAAATATGTAAGTTATTGTTATCAGAATATAGCGATGCAGAAAGATTACTTTACACAATAAAAAAGTACAGCATAAAAAAACTATAAAATCAGGTATCGTTGTAATGGTATGTTATAAGTAACATGCCACTTATACTACCCAGTGAGCACTGAAAAAAATAAAAATGAAAAACACTACTGGGCTTGCTGCATTTTCTTGATCCTGTCTCCCAAAAAATGAATCAAAAGGCAATCAAAAAGTCGTGTTCCCCAAAATATTTACAATGAAAACGTCAACTCATCCTGCAAAAAACAACTCTTAACACAGCTCTGTACCCAGAAAAATAAAGAAGTTATGTCTCCTGAAACACAGCAATGCAAAAATGTTTTTCTTCTTTTTTGTGTTTTTTATTGTATGAAATCAGTAATATATAAGTATATATAAAATATACACTACCGTTCAGAAGTTTGTGGTCACCCAGACAATTCTGTGTTTTCCCTGAATCTCATACTTTTATTTATCAAATGGGTTGCAAAATGAACAAAAATATAGTCCAGACATTGACAAGGTTAGAAATAATGATTTTTATTTGAAATAATTTTCTACTTCAAACTTTGTTTCGTCAAAGAATGCTCCCTTTGGTATTCTAGTTGTTAACTTGCTGAGGAAATCTGGGGAAATTTCACCCCGTGCTTCCAGAAGCCCCTCCAACAAGTTGGAATGGCTTGATGGGCACTTTTTGCGTACCGTACGGTCAAGCTGCTCCCACACAGCTCAATGGGCTTGAGATCTGGTGACTGCGCTGGCCACTCCATTACAGATAAAATACCAGCTGCCTGCTTCTTCCCTAAATAATTCTTGCATTATTTGGAGGTGGCTTTGGGTCATTGTCCTGTTGCAGGATGAAATTGGCTCCAATCAAGCGCTGTCCACAGGGTATGGCATGGCGTTGCAAAATGGAGGGATAGCCTTCCTTACTCAAAATCCCTTTTACCTTGCACAAATCTCCCACTTTACCAGCATCAAAGCAACCCCAGACCATCACATGACCTCCACCATGCTTGACAGATGGCGTCAGGCACTCTTCCAGCATCTTTTCAATTGTTCTACGTCTCACAAATGTTCTTCTATGTCATCCAAACACCTCAATCTTCGATTCGTCTGTCCATAACACTTTTTTCCAGTCTTCCTCTGTCCAATGTCTGTGTTCTTTAGCCCATGGGCGTAACTTTGGTTCAAAAAGTGGGGGGGGACCAATTTTCCTTCTCATCCCCTATCTTCCTATCCCTCCCTCCCTCGCCTTCCCTTTCACTTCCCCTCCCTTCCCTTCCCTCCACTCCTCTCCCTGCAGTGAAGCCTGCAGATCCCTAGAGCCTGAGCACAGCCCAGCCATGACAGGAAGCTCCTGATGAATGCCAACTGCACCAGACTACAGGAGACAGGTAAGGAAGGGACAAGGGTGCCAGGGGTTGTGTGTGCATGGGAGTAGGGTATGTACTGTATATGTGACATGTGTATATACTGTATGTACAGCAGCCACTTCTTCCCTGCATTTACAAGCCAGGGAAAATGAAAGTGAATGGGGCAAGCCCCGCAGCATTTTAGAAGTACAGACTGGCCAGCGCATACTTGTAAAACACCCGGCATATAGCACAGCACACAGTATGTACCTCGCTCCCGTTTGTGTTTGACCTTGGCTTGTTTACGTTTATCCCTCTGGTTCTGATTTGTGACTTTGGCGTTCCTATTTGATATTGACCCGGACTGTCTGACTATTCTACTTCCTCACGTCCCTAGCACTTTAGCAGAGCAGGGACTGTCGCCCAATTGCCGTCTGCCGCCTAGGGCAGCACGTCAAGTAGGCAGGGACAGTGGGCTGGGTTCCAGTTAGGGCTCACTGCACCTCCTTTGACGTGACACTTCCCTTCTTCTCTGATGAGGGCTGAGCATAGGGGAAGTGGTATACAATGGGAGGAAAAGAACAGCCAGAAATAACACCCCAATTGCTCATAAGGCTAGGCCTATATCGTATCCGGCCTCCTACCATGTCTCGATCACTCTCCAAAATTACAATACATACCAGAAAAACCACAAACCGAGAGTCTATGATCAAAATGTATCAAAATCTTTATTAATCAACAAAATTAAAATCATTAAAAATATGAGGTACACAGAAAATCACCAAAATGGTAATATAGGTGATCCAAAAAACCAAGTTAGCACCACTACTCAAAGTTGTAATTTTAGGTATGTATAATCGCATGTAAACAGGTCTGCCAATTAGTACACATGTCATAACACTGCTCATAATCAATGTAACTACAATGGGTGAGCCCAGTTATAAACAGACACTTAAAACCCCACAGTGAGGACAGTACACAAGAAGCATGACCAAATATATGATAATACTTAACCGATGAGGTGGTAACTGGAAGGTATTACCTATAATGGTAGGAAAAGATACAGCCCCAGATACAGATTGTGCTGGACTTTGAGCAGCATTATGATTTGTGAAGCAGCCCCTGCTGACTCCTGCTCTACCAATCAGCACTGCTCTCACTCTGCACTGACACTTGAGGCTGCTACCTACTCTTTCCCCGCAAGATGCACAGTAATATAGGAGGCAAACTTCTTCCTCCTCTGTGCTCTACTCTCCCCACTTACTGTATTCTCATGCTTACATATGGATTATTTTTTATTGAAGTGGCTAAAAAATGGGGGGGACCGTCCCCCACCCAGAAAAAAGTGGGGGGGGACCGGTCCCCTCCGTACCCCCCTAAAGTTACTCCTATGCTTTAGCCCATATTAATCTTTTCCTTTTATTAGCCAGTCTCTGATATGGCTTTTTCTTTGCCACTCTGCCCTGAAGGCCAGCATCCCGGAGTCCCCTCTTCACTGTAGACGTTGACACTGGCGTTTTGCGGGTACTATTTAATTAAGCTGACAGTTGAGGACCTGTGAGGAGTCGATTTCTCAAACTAGAGACTCTAATGTACTTGTCTTGTTGCTCAGTTGTGCAGCGGGGCCTCTCACTTCTCTTTCTACTCTGGTTAGAGCCTGCTTGTGCTCTCCTCTGAAGGGAGTGGTCACACCGTTGTAGGAAATCTTCAGTTGTTTGTCAATTTCTCGCATGGAATAGCCTTCATCTCTCAGAACAGGAATAGACTGTTTAGTTTCACATGAAAGTTCTCTTTATTTGGCAATTTTGCAAGTTTAATCAAACCAACAAATGTAATGCTCCAGATTCTCAACTAGCTCAAAGGAAGGTCAGTTTTATAGCTTCTCTAATCAGCAAAACTGTTTTTAGCTGTGCTAACATACTTGCACAAGGGTTTTCAAGGGTGTTCAAAATATCCAATAGCTTTCTTACACAGTTAGCAAACACAATGTACCATTAGAATACTGGAGTCATGGTTGTTGGAAATGGACCTCTATACACCTATGTAGATATTGCATTAACAACCAGATGTACAGAGTGTATTTCTGAATTATTTAATGTTAGCTTAATTGAAAAACACTGTGCTTTTCTTTCCAAAATAAGGAAATTTCTAAGTGACCCCAAACTTTTGAACGGTAGTGTATATATAAAAATTAAAAAACGCACACCTACATAGTATCTCTCCCTAATGAGGAACGTTACCCCTTTTAAGCTATACTACAGGTTAACAACAGAAATGATGCAGCTTCTCACAGGAGCTTACTCTGTAATAGGCGGCAGGGTATAAATAGTGAGAAATCAACTTCCTTCCTTCAAAACTTCTGTCCCCATCTAGAAGATTACAGGGTTAATAACCAGCTCTCAGCCGTAGGTTGGGCAATGTCATATGAGCTGGAACACGCCCTAGAGAATACACTTTCAGACTCCATTCCTGTAAATCCTGAAGCCATGGCGTCTGCTGAGGTGAGAGACGAGCTGCTCTGCTCCATCTGCCTGAGCATTTATACAGATCCTGTAACCCTGAGATGTGGACACAACTTCTGCCGAGTCTGTATTGATCATGTTCTGGATACACAGAATGGATCTGGAGTTTATTCCTCTCCTGAATATAGAGAGGAGTTTCAGACGTCACCTGCACTGAGGAGGAACATAGCTCTATGTAAAGTAGTGGAAAATTTCCTGTCTACTCAGCTACATCAGGAGAAGATCACCGGGATCTGCTGCACTTACTGTATTCACTCTCCGGTACCTGCTGTGAGATCCTGTCTGCACTGTGAGGCTTCTTTGTGTGATAATCATCTGACAGTTCATAGCAAAGGACCAGAGCACGTCCTGACTGGGCCTAGTGCCAACCTGGAGAACAGGAAATGTCCAGTCCATAAGAAGATCCTGGAATATTACTGCATTGAGGACGCAGCTTGTATCTGTGTGTCCTGCAGATTGGATGGAGATCACCGGGGACACCGGGTGGAGATGCTGGATAAAGCCTCTGAGAAGAAGAAGGAGAAACTGAGAAATGTTCTCCAGAAAGTGACCGCAAAGACAGAGAAGACTGAGGAAAGAGTCCGGAGTCTGGAGGAGCGCAGGAGAAAAGCTCAAGAGAAAGCAGCTGGAGAAGCCAAGAGAGTCACTGCCCTGTTTATAGACATCAGGAGGCGGCTGGACGACCTGGAGAAGAAGGTCCTGAGTGAGATCTCTAGGCAGGAAAAGGAAGTATCACTCTCATCCTCTGCTCTAATCCAGCAGCTGGAAATAAAGAAGGACGAGCTATCCAGGAAGATGAGACACATTGAGGAGCTGTGTAACATGACGGATCCACTGACTGTCTTACAGGATCCAGACACAGGTGACTTGTGTGATGCTGAGGAGGAGGGAGGTGATGAGGATACAGGGAGACATGATGGAGTTTATGTGGACACAGGGGGAGATGATAAGATACAGGATGTAGATGTGGATGTTATTACAGGGTTGTTACATGCAGCTTTCTCTAATATAATGACACATCTACAGACCATCTCACCTGCAAAACCAAAAAACTACTTCCCAAGACACTGCCTTAACTTTCGATCTCTGCCAAAAAAAACACAAGGTTTACCATTGTCAAGTTCAAAATATTGGGGCAAAAAGGTAGTCGTCAGGACTGGTGGTGTCAGGCAGAAAGTGACAGCTCCAGGAGACAGTGGGATCTATGGTCTGGGTCCTGCAGACATGTTTTTGGATAGTAACACAGCTCCTAATTGTATATTTTTATCAGCTGATCTGAAAACTACAACCTGGACAAATACAGAGCAGAATCGTCCAGAAACATCCAAGAGATTTCAGCAGTTTCAGGTGATAAGCAGAGAGAGATTCAACTCGGGGCGACATTGCTGGGATGTGAGATTAAGAAATCGTCAGGGAGTTGGAGAGTGGGGATGTGTTACCCCAGTATAGACAGGAGGGGACCTCAATCCTCTATTGGAGATAATAACAAGTCCTGGTGTTTATGTGGAGGAGAGGCATATGCTACTCATTATTCGGCGCAACATGACAGTAAAGTGATCCAGTTACGTCACAAGTTTTCCAGTGATAGAATCAGGATCTGTCTGGATTTTGAGGCCGGGAAGTTGTCCTTTTATGAGCTGTGTGACTCAATCAGACACTTACACACCTTCACTGCCACCTTCACCGAGCCCCTTCATGCTGCACTATGGGTATATGAAAGTTCTATAACAATATTGACGAAGCAGGAGCCATCATCATAGAAGAAATCTGGCCAGACAGCAGACTGTGGTTGGTGGAGCATTCAGCCTATAGGATTCAGAAGTGAGAGAGACCTTTCTTTTTAGAGTGTATTTACATGATTTGTTTTTAGCTACAGTTTTTTGTAATCATGACAAAACCACCAAATTTCACAATCACTACAGAACTCAACATCCTTAGATCATTATATAATTTTAAACAATGTGATTTTCTGGATTTTATTTTAGATATTCTACCTCTCAATGTTAAAATTAACCTGCCCTTAAAATTATAGACTGTTCTTGTCTTTGTCAGTGGGCAAACTTACACAATCAGCAAGGGATCAAATAATTATTTCCTTGGCTGTAGCAACAAATAGCAAGTGAGCCAAAGTAGGCCCGGTGGGAGGTGGACGGGGGCTTGTAAGTTTGTCTGTAAAATGGCCATCAAACCCCTGGTGACCATCTTAATTACTGTTCCCCACCATAAGTCTAAACTTCTCCCTAACATCCTCCCTAAGTGTAACGCTGCGTGCTGCTGTCCGATTCCCAGCCCGCTCCCAGCACTCTCTCCGCTGCGCTTATACTTACCCGGCCCCGTCCTGCTTCCTCCTCGGCGCACTGCTCTGTCTCCTCCTGGTAGTGGACGCACCTTCCCTGCCGGCCACGAAGGGTGCACACCGGTCTCCTGGATTTAGGGCAGGCGTACTGCATGTAATTCTCTCTGAACCTATAGCCTTTGGGCAGGGGCTTTTTAGGGATTCCTCTTCCTGCCGTCCGCACCCAGTTGTTGGTGTCCGTTCCCCAGTGACGTCCTGTTGTTTGATCCTTAGTGAATCCTATTTACACTACCGTCTGCATCCCTTGTCCTGTCTACGTCTAACTCCTCTGACCATAGTCTGCTACATGTGGTTCCTGCCGAGTCTGTTCATCCTAGCTTCTGCTCCACATTCTGGCTGCCTCTGTACTCTATGCCTCCTGCTTCTGCGGCGGAGGTAGTAACCTGGGGCATTCCCTGCAACAAAGTCCACCCTGCTTTGAGGTGGGCTCCGGTGAAGACAAAGAGCCCTTTAGACTCCACTCCCCGGCGTAGGTCATGCCAACTCTACACGGTGACCAGAGGATTCACCTTCCATTCCTAGTGCCATGGTCATACTTAGGGGTTGTTTCATCCCGCCCCCATCAGGTCAGCCTTCCTCTAGGTTCTACTCTAAGTCCGACCTAATATTCTGTATACAATCAATAACGTGTCTTCCACTAAGGGGTATCGCGTTCTTCACACGACATATTTGCAGGAGGGAAAATGCGTGTACTTTCAACAGCAGGCGTATGGTGATGCTCGCAGGTATGTACCTCAATATGTCGTGTAAACATACTCTAAGGAGTTAGATCATGCCATAAGGTTATTACATACAGTATGGAAGGACCTCGGACTGGTGGGATCAGCAATGCAGGAACTGAGCATAATCAATACGCCTATAACTAGCAATGAGTAAATGGAAAAATGTAATTTTACCAGATTATTCTACTTAATGATTTCACTGACAGATCATTCCCACCAAAATGTAACCATGGTCATATATCATTGAATCAGATGTTAAGGGTATGTCCATGGACAAAATAGTCATCGGATTCTGAGTCCTAAAACCGCATTGTCTGCCAAGTATTTGAACAGTATTTTACACAGGAACCTTAGGGTATTAAACTTGGTTTTCATTTTTTGGTGAGTATTTCCATCAGACGTTGATGCGGATTTTGGATTTTTCATTCGTTTCTGCATCACAGGGCACTATTGTGTTTTTGGACTTGGATCCGGCTAAAACCCAAACTAAAAAACGTGCGCAAAGCTTTCTTGTCGTTTTTCATGCCATCACATTGACTCTAGTGTTAGATTTTCCGTCGTTTTCTGAGTGAACAGAATGTTGAACATGTTCTGAGTTTTTCTAAAAAAAACCTGCTGTTTTGAAATCCGACCTCAGAAAATCCGAGTCGTGTGGACTACAATACAGATTTTCAATTAAGGTCTATGGGGATGGTTTTACTGTCGGTTTTTGATGGTTTTTAAAATCCAAATCTGCGTGGATTTCCAGCTGGAAATGCTTGTCGTATGACGGACTCTAAATTCTCACACAGAGTTTAGTATTTTAGTTCCTTATACTTTGATATATCAGCATGCTTCTTGCGGTGGCTGCAGGATCCATGTCCACATCTCACTCCACCAGAAAAGTGACAACCAAAATGGTGGTGGATACAGTTTCTACTTCTGCAAAATATGTCTTATACCCTAAAATATAATGGGACATATGTATGATAATTGTCTAGCAATAAGACTGTCTTTGTTGTCCGTAGCAACCGATCAGAGCTCATAGCAACCAATCAGAGCCCATAGCAACCAATATCAGCTCATAACAACCAACCAGAGCGCAAAGCGACCAATCAGAGCCCATAGCAACCAATCAGAGCTCATAACAACCATTCAGAGCCCATAGCAATCAATAACAGCTCCTAGCAACCAACTAGATCTCATAGCGACCAATCAGTGCCCATAGCAACCAATCAGAGCTCATAGCGACCAATCAGAGCTTGGCTTTCATTTCTTACACTGCGCTGGTAAAATTAAACCTGAGCTCTGATTGGTTGCTATGAGTTCTGATTGGTTGCTATGGGCAACAAAGACCATGTTACTGGTAGAGAGTTTTTACTCATAAAGCCCAATGGTTGTTGGATGAAGGTATAAAGGTGAACTTAAAGGGGTTGTGTGAGAAACACAAAAAATAAGAACATATAGTGCAGTAATACTAAAGATAAACAGTAACTATCCATCACAATCCAGTGTGTAAACGACTGACAGACGCTGTTATATCGCATATTATTGCTTTGCTGCATCTTTCTCCTCACTGGGCTTGTGAGCGAAGCTATAGTTGCTAGGCGCGAGGTGTATGTGTGTGCCTGTGTGTGTGCACATGTGTGTGTGTGTGTGTGCGTGCATGTGTGTACATCCCTCAGTCTACTTTCTACTCTACAGAGCCGTCCCTCATACCGCAAGTCTGTCAGAGTGACTGAGCACAGCACAAGCTCAGTTACGCCAGTCAGCCTAACCAGGAAGTAACTCAGAGTCTGTCCTACTTCCTGTAGGACAGGTTTCTGTTGAGGAAAGTGCTCGGCGGCCATTTTGATCTTCTATAATGATTATCCCCTAGACAAAACCAGCAGAATTTCCTAATTAAAGATATTTAGGAATGTTTTTCATTACGACATGTAGTTTATGTATATAGTTTTCTTCTTTTCCCGGAGAACCCCTTTAATGAATTCATAAAATGATGAATATATTAAGGAAAGTGATTATTAACTGATGTAACGAGTGTCGTCTAGTAATGAAGGTTGTATTATTGTCACCATATGGCATCATTTTTGTTATTTATGTTTTAAATCATACTGATGAGGTAAAGGGGTCACTGCTCCAAATCACAATGTCATAGATGCTGTATAGTTTATTAACCAGGTGAGTTGGACGTCTGGACAGGACAATGTTAGACTTTGTTCACACACAGCAGTTTTTTCTTAAATAATTTTTAACCCCTTCCCGATATTGGACGTACCCGTACGACTAGTGTGGGAAAGGGTTCTCAAAATTAGATGTATGGGTACAATCCAAGACATCGTGTGAGCTCACAAGCAGAGCCTGCACCATCGTCGCATGGAACCAGCTGTATATTACAGTTGACTTCATGCGCTATCAGATGGGACCAGAGTTTATTACGGTTGTGGCTGATAAACCCCTTAGATGTCGCGATCAATTGCAACCATGCATCTAAGGTGAATGAAAAAAGGAGGGAGTTCCCTCCATCCCTCCATCAGCAGGTGCCAATGTTCTCCATGACAACCCAGATGCCCAACAAAGACTCCTGGGTTATCTGTTACGTCACCACGTACTGCACTGTATCATAATGTACCTCTCACTGAGTCTATTCCTCTGTTTGGACAAATTAAGAAAAAGTTTGAAAAAAGTTTAAAAAAAGTAAAACAAAAATTAAAAGTGAAAAAAATGCACAAAAAATAAAATACCCACTCCTTTCTTTCCTCATTACAAATGGCATTAGCTCCCTGCCCCCCCCCCCCCATAACCAACCAAGTCCACAGGAAAATATATGCGTTAGGGTATGTTCACACGGCGTGTTGAGTCCGTGTGAACATACGTTTTTAGATATGTGTTTGGATCTGTCTGTCGGACCCTAAACAGACCCAAACACGTCTCTAATAAAGCGTGTGATTTACATTGCTTTTACTTTGAACACGCATCGGCGTTCAAATGAGCGTCTCATTGCGTCTTTTGGATCCATCTTTCAGATACATTCTAAGAATTTCCAGGTCAATTCTTTGTCCGAAAGATGCAGCAGGAGCCCTATAATAAACTATAGGGAGTGATCCTGCTGCATCTTACACATCCAAACACGCAGCTGCATAGGATAGGATCCAATCTCCGCTGCATTTTTGGATATGATTTTTGGATCCAAAATGGATCCAAAATTGGATCCAAAAACGCAGTGTGAACAACCCCTATGGCTTTGAGAATATAGCGATGCATAAATATTGGCTCACACAATGAAAACATTTATTTTTTTGAAAATTATAACCAAAAACTAAAATGTCATTTATAGTGCCCAGTGAGCACTGTAAAAATTTAAAATTGAAAAACACCACTGGACTTGCTGTATTTTCTTGTTCCTGCCTCCCAAAAAATGGATTAAAAGGTGATCAAAAAGTTGTGTGTTCCCCAAAATGGTATCAATGAAAACGTCAACTCATTCCACAGAAAAAAAAAACAACCAGTTATACAGCTCTGTACGCAGAAAAATAAAAAGTTATGTCTCTCGGAACATAACAATGCAAAAACGTTTCTTTTTTTTCTTTTTTTTAAGTGTTTTTATTGTGTAAAAGCAAAAAACTATTATCTATATAAATTTGGTATATCTGTAATTGTAATGACCTGCTGAGTAAAGTTAATATGTCACTTATATCACAAGGTGAGTGTTGTAAAAAATAAAAATAAAAGACTCATACCTACATAGGGGCTGTTCACACGGCTTATTTCGGGCACGGCTGGAATCCGTGCCAACCATTACGGTAATCCACAGTTCTCATAGAGAACTGTGGATTCCGTCTCCTCTCCCTGCTCGGCGAATACACCGGGCGGGGAGAAATTGACATGCTCATTATCCCGGTGGGATATGCGCCGTGGATAATGCATGTCTATGGGGCCGGCGAGCAGCGCCATCGCCTTGCCTCCGCCCCTTACTCAAGCCGTAATTTCGGGCGAAATCCATCCCGCAATTACGGCTTGAATAAGCCGTGTGATCCCCGCCATAGTGACTCTAACTGATGAGCGACGTTACCTCTTTTGAGCTACACTGCAGGTAAACAACAGGAATGATGTAGGTGCTTACAGGAGCTTACTCTGTAATAGGGGACAGGGTATAAACAGTGAGAGATCAACTCCCTTCCTTCAAACTGTAGACCAAAGACAAAACATCTGTCCCCATCTAGAAGATTACAGGGTTAATAACCAGCTCTCAGCCGTAGGTTGGGCAATGTCATATGAGCTGGAACACGCCCTAGAAAATGCACTTTCAGAGACCATTCCTGTAAATCCTGCAGCCATGGCGTCTGCTGATGTGAGAGACGAGCTGCTCTGCTCCATCTGTCTGAGCATTTATACAGTTCGTGTTTCGCTGAGATGTGGTCTCATCTTCTGCCGGGTCTGTATTGATCGTGTGCTGGATACACAGGTCGAGGCTGGAGTTTATTCCTGTCCTGAATGTAGAGAGAACTTTCAGGAGCGGCCTGCACTGAGGAGGAACATAGCTCTACATAATGTAGCAGAACATCTCCTGTCTACTCAGCGACCTCAGGAGGAGATCACCGGAATCTGCTGCACTTACTGTATTCACTCTCCTGTACCTGCTGTGAGGTCCTGTCTGATGTGTGAGGCTTCTCTATGCGATAATCATCTGGGAGTTCACAGCAAAGGAGCAGAACACGTCCTTACTGAGCCGAGCACCAACCTGGAGAACAGAAAATGTTCCATCCATAAGAAGATCCTGGAATATTACTGCACTGAGGACGCTGCTTGTATCTGTGTGTCCTGCAGTTTGGCTGGAAAACACAGAGGACACCGGGTGGAGATACTGGATGAAGCCTCTGAGAAGAAGAAGGACAAACTGAGAAATGTTCTACAAAAACTAATCACAAAGAGAGAGAAGACTGAGGAAAGAGTCCGCAGTCTGGAGGAGCAAAGGAGAAAAGCTCAAGAGAAAGCATCTGGAGAAGCCAAGAGAGTCACTGCCCTGTTTATAGACATCAGGAGACGGCTGGATGAGCTGGAGAAGAAGGTCCTAAGTGAGATCCCAGGCAGGAAAAGGAAGTATCACTCTCATCCTCCGCTCTGATCCAGCAGCTGGAACTAAAGAAGGCCGAGCTGTCCAGGAAGATGAGACACATTGAGGAGCTGTGTAACATGACGGATCCACTGACTGTCTTACAGGTTCCAGGTGACTTGTGTGATCCTGAGGAGGAGGGAGGTGATGAGGACACAGAGGGACATGATGGAGGTGATGAGGACACAGGGGGAGGTGATGAGGATACAGGGGGACATGATGGAGGTGATGAGGACACGGGGGGGCATGATGAAGGTGATGAGGAGACAGGGGCACATGATAAGACACATGATGTAGATGTGGATGTAATTACAGGGATGCTATATGCAGGTTTCTCTCATATAATGACAGATCTACAGGTAGACACTTCAGGAGGGATCTATGGACAAGGTCCCACAGACATTTTACTGGATGTAAACACAGTTGGTAATTTTCTCTTTGTATCAGACAACTTGAAAACCGCAACCTGGTCAGGACAGGGTCATCCAAAATCTGCAGCGAGATTCCAGGATTTTAATCAGGTGATGAGCAGTAGTAGATTTTCCTCAGGGCGACATTACTGGGATGTGGAGATCAGTGGGTCATGTGGTTGGATGGTGGGGATGTGCTACCCCACCATAGACAGGAGGGGGGGTGGTTCACACATTGGAGATAATAACAAGTCCTGGGGTTTGGCTGGAGGGCAGTGGTATAATAACCAATATTCAGTGAGACATGATAGTAAAGTGATCCCGTTACCGCACCAGATCTCCACTGATAGATTCAGGATCTGTCTGGATTATGAGGCCGGGCAGCTCTCCTTTTATGAGCTGTGTGACCCCATCAGACACTTACACACCTTCACCGCCACCTTCACCGAGCCCCTTCATGCTGCACTATGGGTATATGGTGGTTCTATACAGATATTGGAGGGCAGCAGCCGTGAGGAACCATCAACATAGAAGAATTCTGCCCGGAGACTGGTGACATCATACGGAGCAGGATATGATTGGTGGAGCATTCAGCCTTTCATTCTTAGAGTATCTTCACGCAACAGATTTGGATGTAGAATTAGATTCTGATTCTACACGGAATTCGTATCAAATTATGTGTCTTAATCCGATTGCAATCTATGTTCCGTTGTTTCAGTGCAGACAAAGCAGAACTTTCCGCTGTGAATTTGAAACCTGTATGGTGGAAAAAAGTTTAAGTAGAATCTAAGTAAAGACCACGTCAGACAGCCGAGGCAAGAAATGTGAGAAAATCCACTGCAACATTTACAGTCCATGTCTAAAATCAGCATGAAAAGGTGTGTATTATAGATAAATATTTACCGCTGATTACACGAAGGATTTTCTGTATTTTGAAAATCAGACGTGAACATATCCATAGAGTGTATTCATATGAGTGTTTTTTTTTGCCACATTTTTTGCCACGATTTTAATAATTGCAAAAAAAATACAACATTTATGTCAAAACCACTACAAAACATAGCATTCTAATTCCTTTCCACCCATCCAGTTAGTCTATTAATATGGACAGGGATGTGAGCTATTCCATTTTTTCTAGATAGAGTCCTGTTGCATTGGTATAAAAAGTACAGGAGCAGATTGTTTTAGGGGTTAATGTTAACAAAGGGGGTTACTGTTTGAGAAGTAAAGCCAAGTGCTAACAATACAAACACGTTCTTTTAGTGGGACTTTTTATGGTTACTATATATACAGCATATGGTAGTCCACTCTGTTCTCTTTGCCTCTGCACCCGGGAGGAGAAATTACAGAGGAAAGACTGATTGGCCGACCAATGATCCAGGGCCATCATATCCATTGGGCACACTAGGCAAGTGCCCAGGGGCTCCACAAGCATAGGGGATCCAGGTCGTGAATTTATTTCCTGGGAATTCAAGGCATATACCCTGGTTTCCTGAGTTAGCACTGCATATTTAACTGTTTTAGTGTTCCTAGGATGTTCAAATAGTTAAGAGCCATGGTGGAGCAGGGAGCCATCAACTCCCTGCCCTACCAGTTAGTCTTGTAGGCTTCAGGCTGCCTACAGGAAGTCAACAGGGGGTCCCAAAATAGACAGGGTGATATTATGGGCCTCTTGCCATGCCGAAACATGACACCACATGAGGCCATGTCTTTAACCACCCCTAATGTCACCACCTTAGGAGTGGTTAAAGTCATGGCCTCATGTTTCGGCATGGCAAGAGGCATGGCCTGGTGTTATGTCATGTATTTGGGCAGGGACCATTGCACTGTGATGGCCGAGGGCACATAAAGCTGTTATTACAGTCTTGCCAAGATAGGGGATAGTGCAGTAGCCACCTGGACTCTTGTAATGTGATGCAACCACACTGGGTGGTCTAATGTAGGTATACTGGGGAATAGAATGTTATATATAATAGTTTATAGGTGATGGCTGAATATATTGTAGATTCATAGAGTCATTGCATACTGAGTTACTGCTGGCACCTAAAGGGCTACACATAGTTGCATTTGATGATCACCTTTAGCCTATAAGGGTTAAGGTGGGAGGTAGAGGTTATAAAAGTCAGCCATCAAGGGATTTCAGTTATTTCCAGAAAATTCTTGTTAATGCTAAGCGGATATTTGGTTGTCCAGCTATGTGGAGTTCATCCGGCCAAAAGGTCGGCTGTGGCCACGAGCAGGTTGCTCCTTTACATAGGGGAATATTAACTCACAAAATAGTCAAGTAGAGGAGGAAAGATGAAATTTTTTTTTACAGAATAAGGTAACCAAAAAGTACAACCCAGTCCAAAGGGAATCAGAGTCTAGAGAAAAGAGGAACAATGAAAGAAGAGATACTGTAGGCTGTCCATGATGCTAGTATTATGAGGAAAGCTTGGTAAGCATAATTGAAGTCAACATATGAGCATCCCATTAGGTCTATGGTGTGTCCCCTAGACAAGAAGGGCTGGGTGGCTGAAGAGGCTCGGATAGGCCCTTCTTCTGTAAAGACAGCCTGAGGCTGGAAAGGAAGGTAGATTGGGTCACAGTGGACAAGAGCAATTGTACCTTTGTCTAAATATGTGAAGCTTGGAAAAAACTATGTTCGTAACATCATGAAGTAGAAGTTTGAGTAAAGCCTGTATAGAAGTCAAGTTGTTGTCTCTAGTTAATCCTTCCTGTGCCGGATACATGGTTTCTCTCACCATATCATATACAGCAGGCCACAATCAACATCAAAACATCCCCGGCATTTGCCATCAGCCACATTCCCTCTTACACATTGTAGAAGATGGAGAGTCCTACACTGACGAGAGCGACAGAGAGAGGCCCAAGCTTATCAACTCATTCTAAGAGAAGCAGGCATAATCATGGAGCAGCATCACCTCTATAAAACAACCAGATTCTTAAGGGTCACCCATGGAGAAGGGTGCTACCTCGAATTATTTTTGCAGCCTTGCTCCTAAGTGCTGCAACCCTGGATCCTGCTGTAAAACCAGATCCCCTGCAATAAGTATGGAATCGACATTGCTGGGACTTTTTGTTCTAACATTGAGAATTTAGCAAAGAGAAGTTAAAACAGGTGCTGACAGAATTATTCTGTTTATAAAACAATAAAGTGCACCAATGGTTCCTGAAAGCACACCAAAATCTGCACCAACTGTAACCTGATGTAGGGACCCCACGTTGCTTTTTCTTTTCAAATTATTATTTTTTTAAGTCTACAAGTGAGCCTTTCACTATGATCAATAAGTAAATAATTAAAAGAAAATGAAATGAGGTTACTTATTGGTTCAGAACCAACCACGATAAATCTTATATATGTAGGAGAATAGTATCTGGATGGGAAGGTTCATGGATAGTGGGACCTTCCCATCCTAAAAAATACAAGCTCGCAGCTGTCCAAAAGCACATTGGCTAGTCTGCTTCTGACGGCTACCCTGCTCTTCCCAGAACCCGCATTAGGTAGTTAGGTAATAGTAAGAAGGCGTTAGTGTCAGGCTTGGAATGACAAACACCACTGACTGACACCAAGACCCTGCAATAGTAATGGAGAACACTGTTTGACATTTACATTACTAACACTGGAATGAAATGACAAAAAAAACAAAGAAATAAAAAAACCCTTTATTTAAATATACACTCCCCGACAACATCCCTTGATGACCATTTTATTAAAGAAATGGATCCAATGTTTGTTCGACTTACTCCAACCGTTCTTTGGTAGTCCAATGACTCCATCATAGTCCAAAGGGGAAACTTGTAGAAAAACAGAAACACTACGAAAACCATGAGACTACTCTATCCTCTGCATCCTCTCAAGGACATGCCTATGGCTTATCTTTTGGGGGCATACCCTGGGGGGTAAAAGACACAGCACATTTTCCATTGGGTTATTCCCCCACCCTTTAGAAGTTTGTGCTCCTACTTTGTAGCCTTTAGCCCTTCCTCTTATCATTATTTTATGTGGCTTAGTGTAAAAATAAAACCTCACCTATCACTCAACTCCCGCATCAACTCAACTCCACCTGTCATACCATGGGAAGTTTGTACAAAGGTAGAGTTAAAAATGAAGATTCTAAGATATTTTTGTGGCAAACTCAAGCAGAGATGAGTCATGGCCAGAAGATGTCATCATAGCAGTCTGAACAGGATGGAGAAGAGGGAGAGTGAATGACTCATCAGAGAGGACATCACATGTGAATCACTGAATGTAACTGCACTGAAATCAATTATACCATACTACGACTATATGGTCACTGTATGGTGGTAACATTGGTCTTTGTATAATAGTCTTTATTCAGTAATGGTATAGTGGTATTGTTCAGTAACTATTTGGTGGTAAGATGTGATCATTATCTGGTGCCGTTAGATGGTCCTTATGTGGTAGCATAATTGGTAATGTTGGTCTTGGTAGTGGGATTTGTTTGGTAGCAGTATGATGGTGATATGTATGGCGAGGTACTTGCTCCTTGTAATATTTAGTAACTGTATGACTATTATTAAGAGATACTAGTAATTGTTCATGTTTGGAGAAGGGTGAGAGGGCATTCAAAAGTTTGCTATAATGCCTTCATCCCAAGGCGGTGAGCGTCCAAGCAAATTATAGGAGTCAAGAATGCGGCGCATCACAATGTCTATCAGTTCTGGCACAACAAACACGGCAGTGTTATGCTTCATAATACTGAGATAAAAGGAGTACATTTAGGCACCGTGCGAAATGTGGAATGTTGGCCCAAAATATGGTGAAGAAGCCTCGATTTCAATATGATCATAAGAAGCGTTGGCTCGAGTTTGCAAAAAAGAACGAACAATAGTGGACAATAGAAGATTGGAAACGGGTGATTTGTAGTGATGGGACGAAAGTCAATAGACTGGGCTCTAATTTGGGCAAATAGGTCTGGAAGAATCAAGGAAAAATGGGGCTAATGAATCGAGAAATTAAAGAAACTGTCAAGTTTAGTTGAAGAAGTCTGATGATATGGGGATGTTTCACAGCCAAAGGTGTTGGATACTTGAACAGGATTGATGGTGGACTCAATACTGAGCTATATGTGAGTATCCTACAAGATTTTTTTTTTTTTTTTTAAGCCTTAAGCCGTGCTTGTTAATACTAAAATACACAAAAAAAGTGCAACAAAAGTGCCACACAAAAACAGTGGATTGAGGATACGGTCTATCGCAGACCCATACTTAAAAGTAATGGGCCCCCTCAAACCTAGAACAAATTGCTTCCCAACCGGACCAGAAGGTATCTGCACAAGGTCACAAAGTCGGTGACCGCCACTGCCAAAGCAGATAGAGGTCTAAATTGCTCCCTCACTGGGCTGAATGGCACCTGCCTGAGGTTACAAAATCAATGAACTCCACCACCGAAGCAAATAGAGTCCCAAATATTTGCCACTGGCATCAGAATGGATTGTCAATCCAAACATCAACTGGGGTGCCATCTAGATGTCCACTCCATAGAGTGCCAGGGTTTGCAGGGCAGAAAGGAACCATATGGCCACACATTCTCAGCCTAGACCTCCGGAGGGTCCCTAAAGGGTACCGAATCCTTCGAGCATAACACAAAAAACATGACACAAGTGAACACACAGTGGATGGATGTGTACACTGATACTGCCCTGACATCCGACCATAAATTATAAAAAATTCTCTATTTCCTAGAGAGAAGGATGGGAAATAAAGACCTGTGCTCAAGGGAAGGTTATAGTGCGTGCAAATGTGCTGTTACTCAAGTGGGGTCTCACACCCAGTGAGTTCAGACACCCCAAGGTTGTCACTCCTGGGGCACTTTGTACTCAGGACTTCAAAATCCCCTCGAACCTTCATGGCTTCGATCCTGGGATGGGGGGCCACCCAGGCCCGGACTGAGAATCTGTCCGACCGGGCAAAATCCAGAGGGGCCGGCCCGGCCGGATAACAATGGGCCGCCTGCTCTGTGGCCAAAATACATTTTGGGAGTGATACAGCGGCGCTGCTCCTATCTTGTACGTGAGCAGCGCCGCTGTGGAGGGCCGCGGCTGCTGTGATCGGCTGCTCCTGGCAGCAGCAGGACAGCACAGTTTTAAGCAGCGGCCCCTGCCTGCGCTTATCCCCCTCTGGCCAGCAGCAGCAGCTCCACCGCAGGAGCTGTCTTTACAGAGCAGGAAGCAGAGCCTCTGTCAGAGCGTCCCGAGGAGGAGGGGGAGGGGAGCGCGGGGGAGAACACCAAGCACGGCTCCGACTCCCGGGCAGTGGCCATCACTCACCTCCTGCCCAGACAGCGATCTAAAGTTACACAGTAAGTGTAAACAGCAACTCACAGACACTGACAGAGACACACTATGTATGCACAGACACATTACAGGCCACTATATATGTGTCTGTAATGTGTTTACCTTATGGTACATGAGACATGCTGGGATTTGTAGTTCCACAAAAGCTGCTATGGAGCTACAGGTACCAGACATACTGCACTAGATGGCCTTTAAAACTTGAAGCATATATCTAGTGTAGTATTCGGTACCTGTAGCTCCTAGCAGATTGTGGAACTACAATCCCAGCATGTCTGCACACCAGCCAGTCTATGTACAAAGGGAATATAACATTACAAGCAACACATATCATTTGATCATCTATCTATCTATCTATCTATCTAACTATTATCTACTCCTATTATATCTATCTATATGATTACTATATACTATCTATTATAATGCTATTACTATCTATCATCTATAGTCTATCTCATATCTAATCTATCTATCTATAATCTATGCTATCTCATATCATCTATAATTATCTATTATCTGATGGTTTATATCTATCTGGGTCTGTGTCTATCTATCTATCTCATATCTATCTGTCTCTGTGTCTATCTATCTCATATCTAGCTATCTCCTATCTATCTCCTATCTATCTCCTATCTATCTCGTATCTATCTATCTCATATCTATCTCATATCTATCTCATATCTATCCCATATCTATCTATCTCTTATATATATATCTATCTATCTATCTCTTATCTATCTATCTATCTATCTATCTATCTATCTATCTATCTATCTATCGCTGAGTACCCTGGGGAGACTACAAGTGAAATAAAAAAGATTTTAAAATAAAAAAAAAAGAGGTTCAAAATAACTCCCTTTTGCCATTTTACAACTAAGGCTATGTCTACACTGCATCAGACAAAAAATGACCCCAAAAGCGGCCGTTCTTTCTCTGATGCAGCACCGCGGTTTTTGTCACGCTTTCTGTAAAAGCCGCGGCCGCTTCTCGTTTTCCCGACGTCCCCCATACAATAGCATGTATGGGAAGACGTCAAGAAAGACGAGAAGCAGCGGCGTATTATATAACATGTTATATAATACGCCGCTGCCGAAAGACGGGCAGAGAAAAGACGAGCTGTATAGACAGCAACTCGTCTTTTCTATTGCCGTCTATGGCACCACACTGACGATCGTATCTCCGGCGCTTTTAAAAAACGAAAAGCGCCGGAGATACGATCGTAATCCTGTGCAGTGTGGACATAGCCTAAAAGAATAAGGTTAAAAAGTTACACACTGCATCCGTAAAAGTCCAGTCTATTAAAATATAACATGGTCACAGTATGGCGGTAGTAGGGGGTCTTAGTGTAATGGTTTATATTCAGTAACAGTACAGTGGTTTTATTCAATCGCCTTATGCTGGTGATATGTGGCGGTATTATTTGGTCTTTGTATCTTTTTTTTATTTGGCAATATCTGTCTTATTGTTTTTTGGTCCGTGACATGCGGACAGTATGTGGCAGTATTTTTTGGTCCATAACGGTATAGTGGCGTTAGTCACTTTATAGTGGTGAAAAATGGTGATATGTGGCGGTATTGGTCTTGGTATAGTGATTTTGTCAGTATCAGTATGCTGGTATTAGTCAATATATGGTAGTGAGATGTAGGATATTCTGGTATTAGTCAATAACTAGTGGGGACGTTTTTTGGGCTTTGTATACCTGCAGAATTCAGAAACGAACCCATATCTGTCTGGAGGCACTTTTATTGTTAGTTGCACAAAGGGGTCATTATAACCATTTGCGGTGCTATGGATGGGGAGTTTGTACACAGGTGGGGCACAGGTAAAGAGGTGCTAGAAAAATGAGGAGTCTAAGATGTTTGTGTGGTGAATTCTTCAGGGACAAGTCATGGCTGGGAGAAGTCATCATGATGGTCTGTGCCATATGGAGAAGAAAACGGAAAAGAAAGTGACTCATCAGAGAAGACGTCATCTGTAAGTCACTGAATGTCAGGGGTTATTTTGCGGTTCTGTGTTTGATCAGTGCTGTGTTTACTGTCATGTGATGGTGACCTGTGATTGCAGGTGATCTGGCCACTATGTGGTCTCTACATGGCAGTATTGGAGGTCTTTTTGGCACCTGTATAGTGGTAGCGTACACTTGTCCCTGATAGTAAAGAGAGTGCACACCTGTCCCTGACCCTGTGATTAGGGGTTTCTTTGCACCACCTTTACTTTCTTGCCTCTGTTTATGATGTTGTTTATTTTAGAAAATGGCAAAGTGCATGACCAAGGGAAAACTCGGAGGCGGATATTGTGTGTGGGCTGGTGGGTGTTTTGTGCCAGGGCTGCTTTTTAGTCCCAGTCCGGCCCTGGGGCCACCTATGAACTACCCTATCCAGTAGTCACGTACGCCCCGATTACTCAAAACCTCACCAGTGTGGTTTTCCATTCGGACACATTCCCTCTTTAGCGATGGCCAGACAACACCGCCAAGGGGAACGATAAGAACAGATACTAAACTTGATCTTAGCCAGGAGGCCACGTATCCTACAAGATGAGTTACTTCATACACTCGAATACTATGGATATGAAAAAGATGACATTGTTTTCCAGAGAGAGAGAACACACACATTTCTGCTACAATGAAGAGAGCTGGCAGATAACATTGACTACAATACAGATGTAATTTAAGAGGATCATCGGAAATGAGCTAGAACTCAGTGAGTCAGATGTGAATTGAAAAAACGTTACATCCAATTGGTGAAGCTAAAGACTCCCAGCTCATTTCCCATAATCCTTTTAGAATATATTTAAATCTTAGTGGACCATGGAATGGAAGTCTCCACCGACCTAGTTAGTACCTCTCCCTAATGAGGAACATTACCCCTTTTGAGCTACGCTACATGTTAACAACAGAAGTGATGAATTTGCTCACAGGAACTTAATTTGTGGTAGGGGCAGGGTTTAAACAGTGAGAAATCAACTCCCTTCCTTCTAACTGTAGACCAAAGACAAACATCTGTCCCCATCTAGAAGATTACAATTTAAATAAAACAGCTCTCAGCCGAACACGCTCTAGAAAATACACTTTCAATTTCCATTCCTGCAAATCCTGCAGCCATGGCGTCTGCTGATGTGAGAGACGAGCTGCTCTGCTCCATCTGTCTGACCACATACACAGATCTTGTAACCCTGAGATGTGGACACAACTTCTGCCGAGTCTGTATTGATCGTGTGCTGGATACACAGGACGAGGCTGGAGTTTATTCCTGTCCGGAATGTAGAGAAGAGTTCCCGGAGCGGCCTGCACTGAGGAGGAACATAGCTCTGCATAATGTAGCAGAACGTCTCCAGACTACTCAGCGACCTCAGGAGAAGATCACCGGGATCTGCTGCACTTACTGTATTCACCTTCCTGTCTCTGCTGTGAGATCCTGTCTGATGTGTGAGGCTTCTCTATGTGATAATCATCTGAGAGTTCACAACAAAGGACCAGAGCATGTCCTGACTGAGCCCAGCACCAACCTGGAGAAGATGAAATGTCCCGTCCATAAGAAGATTCTGGAATATTACTGCACGGAGGACGCTGCTTGTATCTGTGCGTCCTGCAGTTTGGCCGGAGATCACTGGGGACATCGGGTGGAGATGCTGGATGAGGCCTCTGAGAAGAAGTAGAAGAAACTGAGAAATGTTCTCCAGAAACTGATCACAAAGAGAGAGAAGACTGAGGAAGGAGTCCAGATTCTGGAGGAGCGCAGGAGAAAAGCTCAGGAGAAAGCATCTGGAGAAGCCGAGAGAGTCACTGCCCTGTTTATAGACATCAGGAGACGGGTGGACGACCTGGAGAAGAGGGTCCTGAGTGAGATCTCCAGGCAGGAAAAGGAAGTATCACTCTCATCTTCCACTCTGATCCAGCAGCTGGAAATAAAGAAGGCCGAGCTGTCCAGGAAGATGAGACACATTGAGGAGCTGTGTAACATGACGGATCCACTGACTGTCTTACAGGATCCAGACACAGGTGACTTGTGTGATCTTGAGGAGGAGGGAGGTGATGAGGACATAAGGGGACATAATAAGATTCAGGATGTAGATGTGGATATAATTACGGGGATGTATCATGCAGGTTTCTCAGATATAATGACATATGTACAGACCATCTTACTTGCAAAACCAAAAAACAACTTCCCAAGAGTCCAATCTCTGCCCAGACACACACAAGCTTTACCTTTATCAAGTACAGAATATGGGGGTGATAAGGTAGTAGTCAGGACTGGTGGTGTCAGGCAGAATGTAACAATACCAGCAAAGAGTGTAATTTATGGTCAGGGTCCTGCAGACATATTACTGGATATAAACACAGCTGCTAATAATATCCTTATATCGACTGACCTGAAAACTGCATCCTTTTCAACAACAAGCAGAATCGTCCAGAGAGATTTCAGGAGTTTCAGGAGTTTCAGGTGATAAGCAGAGAGAGATTCAACTCAGGGCGCCATTACTGGGATGTGGAGTCTGATAGATCAACAGGGTTTTGGATAGTGGGGATGTGCTACCCCAGTATAGACAGGAGGGGTCCTCAGACCTATATTGGAGATAATTACAAGTCCTGGTGTTTATGGGGAGGGCTGGTGTTTAAAACTCATTATTCGGAGCTACATGACAGTAAAGTGATCAAGTTAAATTACAAGTATTCCAGTGATAGAGTCAGGATCTGCTTGGATTATGAGGCCGGGGAGTTGTCCTTTTATGAACTGTGTGACCCCATCAGACACTTACACACCTTCACCACCACCTTCACCGAGCCCCTTCATGCTGTATTATGGGTATACGAAGGTTTTGTTACGATATCGAGAAAGCAGAAAATGTGAGGAGCCATCATCTGAGCCCAGGAAGCAGATTGTGATTGGTGGAGCATTCAGTCTATAGGATATAGAAGTGAGAGTGACCTTTCTTTTTAGAGTGTATTTTACATGATTTGTTTTTAGTAAACCTATAAATACAAGGGCTAATCAAATAGAATGGATACCATAAATACAAAGAATACCAAAAGAAGTTGTATCCAATATAGTAATATAGAAATATAAAAACAATGCGTTATTAAATCTTATTATAAACACTAAAAAAATATCAGTAACAGACAAATTAACACCCAAATAAAAAATACCCAACTAATCCCACTGAAACATAATGCTATACATCATATAGGTGATAATAGTATCAACAGATCACAGAAATAAGTACAAAAACATCAATTCTACACATCACCAAGGATCAGCAGATTAGAATGAACCAAAATACCCCGACGCACATTTCGACTGCGCTTTCTCAAGGGGAATGATGTATAGAATTATGTTTCAGTGGGATTAGTTGGGAATTTTTTATTTGGGTGTAATTTTGTCTGTTACTGATATATTTTTTAGTGTTTATAAAAAGATTTAAATGGGTTTTGCCAAGAAGTGATTTCCTCACCTAACAGGCTGATACTCTGATCTAAAGTCTTGAGAAAAGGGGCGTTGTGTTTCTGTGTTTAATAAAAACAAGTACCTCCTCTGTAATGTCATCGCTCCACCTCCCATGCACGCTCCCCAGGCTGATACTCAGTCTCTGTAGTTGATTAAACATTGTTTGGCTAATCCACAGAAGATAACTGTATTGTGCACAAGCTCTACAGGTTTTGTTTCTCCCTTTTATCTGCTCAGGAGAGAAGATAAGTTCCAAGCAGGCAGAGTTCTTTTGTTCGTTCAGTGACTGCTGCAGGGGGAAGGAAGGGCTGAGCAGGGAGCCAGGGAGTATCTGCATCTTTACTCAGATAATTACATTACAACCAGTGGATTCTCTATACAAAAGACACAGGCTCTTTTCTCCCACTACCTTCAAAGCTGTGTCCTGCCATCAGATAAGAAGTGCAAACAATGCAAGCAGGGCCAGATCAGCTCCTGGCCATAGCTAATGTAAACAGTTAGGAAACTAAGGGCATCTTAGTCAGGCTGCAGCTCTCACAGACTACACTTTTTATAGTCATATATATTTAGAAAAGTGATTAAATACCGAGTTTGGAGGATCCCACCACAACATTAGATCGTGGCAAAACCCCTTTTTTATAAAGCATAGTTTTTATTTTTCTGTATTACTGTATTGGATACAATTTCTTTTGGTATGATTTATTTTTAGCTACAGTTTTTGTCATCATGACAAAACCAACAAATTTCTGTCACAATCACTACAGAACTCAACACCCTCAGATCATTGACTAAGGCTCCTCAGAAACTTTTAGTCATGTCATGGAAGAGATAAAATCATGGGTGACTGCAACTATCATGCAACCTCAATGTTCCTAAACACTTACTAGCAACTAAGAATGATCACCAGATTTTTGACCATGTGGGATTTCTTGTAATTGCCTTTTCCTATTAAGAAATAAAGTGATTTCACTGTGATTGTCACCCATCAAAATGTCACCTTGAAGCCCTATCCCTGCTTCTCCTATTAAACAGCTTATTTTTCTCCACCACCTCCACGAATGTCTACTATATAGCTGCATTTCTTTAGAGCCTGGAGCCACTACAACTTTGCCCTATCTACCTTTCCTATTTGGCATATGACCACAGATGTCTCTTGATAAAGGCCTGTGGCCGAAACGTTGCAATATCGACAGCTTTTCCATTGGACTTTTGTATTTCACTTTAATCTCATGCAGTAATCAGTATATATATTCTGTATTATTATGTACTTTATAGCGATTTGGTAATATCCTTCTGCTTATCCTTTTGTAAATAAATTGACTTAACATCCTATTGGTGTGCTGTGGCTTATATTAAATCTGTTATACGGGTCCATCCGACCCTTTTGACTTGAGCACCCATTTTCTTTCTCCTCCTTTGATGTGCGTGACCTTTACCTGTTATAGTTTGTATGAAAGTGTCTCGGAGCACTTTATGCATGTGTCCCATTCTATGGCAAAATTTGTCTCAGCCATGCCACTTTCAAATTGGTATGGATTTGTATGACAGTTATGCGCCAAACTTTAGCGCATTCGTACATTTCTGTATCTGGCAGGACATGTAGAGCCGTCTTAACAGCATTATGGACCCCCGGGCATAGCACTGCAGTGAGCCCTGCCGAAATACATGACATCACACTAGGCCATGCCTCTAGCCACCCCCAAGCACACCCATATTATCACACCACTGTTGTCTGGACACCAGGAGCTTGCATTCTTCAAGACTAATTAGCAGGGCAGGGAGCCTTTGGCTCCCTTCTCCACTATGGTTTTTAACTGTTTGCACATCCTAAAAACCATAGTTGCCAACTTTTGAAAATGAAAAAGCAGGAGATGGCCACGCCCATCTTGTGTATGCCACAAACCCCTTCAAAAAAGCCAAAACCTACCCACTAACTGCATAACGGCTTTGGGAAGAAAAAAAAGCCAGGTAGATGCCCTTATAGCCAGGTAGTAGCCCCCCATAACCGGGTTTAGTGCCCCTTACAGGCGGGTAGATGCCCCTTGTAGTCAAATAGATCCCTCTCTGTAGCCAGGTAGAGCCAAATTTGTAGCCAGGTAGATGCCCCCCTTTGTTAGCCAGGTAGATGCCCCCATTGTTTGCCAGGTAGATGCCCCCATTGTTTGCTAGGTAGTGCCCCCATTGTTTGCCAGGTAGATGCCCCCTTTTGTTTGCCGGGTTTAGTGCCCCCTCTGTTGGCCAGGTAGTGCCCCTCTTTTGGGCCCAGGTAGATGCCCCCATTGCTTTCCAGGTAGTGCCCCCTCTGTTGCCAGGTAAATGCCCCCATTGTTTGCCAGGTAGTGCCCCCTTGTAGCCAGGTAGTGCCCCCTTGTTAGCCAGGTAGTGCCCCATTGTTAGCCAGGTAGTGCCCCCATCGTTAGCCAGGTAGTGCCCCCATGCCCCCATTGTTAGCCGGGTAGTGCCTCCATTGTTGCCAGGTAGACCCCCCATTGTAGCCAGGTAGTACCCCCTTTAGTAGCCAGGTAGTGCCCCCAATTGTTGCCAGGTAGTGCCCCCATTGTAGCCAGGTAGTGCCGCCATTGTAGCCAAGTATTGCCCCCCATTGTAGCCAGGTAGTGCCCCCTGTAGCCAGGTAGTGCCCCCATTGTTAGCCAGGTAGTGCCCTCTCTTTTTGCCAGGTAGTGCCCCCCATTGTTAGCCAGGTGTGCCCCCTCTTTTGCCAGGTTTTGCCCCCATTGTAGCTAGGTAGACCCCCCTTTGTAGCCAGGTAGACCCCCCATTGTAGCCAGGTAGACCCCCCAATTGTAGCCAGACAGTGCCCCCCTAAAACTAATAAAAATAAAAAAATTTAAAAATCCACTTACCTGACCAGGCCCCTGCCAGAGCGGCCCGCTCCTGGACATCTCCTCAGCAGTGTCACAGGGGAAGTTGAGTCCCAGCCGCGCGTCACTTCCTCTGTGACGCTGACCTGTATGTAAGGCCCCACAGCGAGCCCGGAATTACAGGGGGAGGAGGCAGGGGGGAACGATCCCTCCGGGCACTCCTCCCTGCTCAGCGAGGTTCCGGGCGGGTGAAAGCGGGCGAAAGCGCCTGTTCCCCACCCGCCTTTTGTGAACGGACCGGCCGCGCCAGAGTAGCGCACCAGCGCTACTCCGGCCCCCGCGGTTTCATTTTAAAGGACCCCCGCCACCTACTGGCGGCGGGAGGAATGCCAACTCACCCGGGAGGGCGGGGGGGGACCCCAAATAGCGGGACCCCCCCGCCAAAAACGGGAGAGTTGGCATGTATGCTAAAAACACACACAAACAGTTAAATAATCAAAGCCAACTCAGGGATCCAGGGTATTTTTCTTGTATTCCTGGAACAAACATACACCACCAGGGGCCCCTACACTTGTGGAGCCCCCGGGCAACTGTCTAGTGTGCCCAATGGAAAAGATGGCCCTGACGACAGGCGCCCCCCAGGCTTGTTGCATTCAGAAGTGTCGTGTCTGGTGCAGAATGCGTCCAGTTTTTGGCGTATGACTATTCATACATCTATAGAAAGGTGTTTGGCCATAAACAACACCAGAAAAAAAACCCTGCTGTTTTGAAACCCATCCTCAGAAAATCCGAGTCGTGTGGACTACAATACAGGTTTTCAATTGAGGTCTACGGGGACGGTTTTACAGTCGGTTTTCGATGGTTTTTAAAATCCAAATCTTGCGTGGTTTTCCATCTGGGAATGCTTGTCATATGGACAGATTCTAATTCCTCACACAGAATTCGGTATTTTAGTTCCTTATACTTAGATATATCGGCATGCTCATTGTTGCGGCTGCAGGACCCAACTCTACCTCTCGCTCTACCAAAATGGCGGTGGATACAGTTTCTATTTCTACAAAAGATGCCCACCACCCTGAAATATAAGGGGCCTCATTTATGAAAGCCATCTAGCAGTAAGACTGCCTGCTTTCCATATAAACCAATCAGAGCCAATAGCAACAAATCATAGCTCATAGCAACCAATCAGAGCGCAGCTTTCATTTCTTACACTGCTCTGGTAAAATGAAAGCTGACCTCTGATTAGTTGCTATGGGCGTCACAGTCTTCATGCGGGCCTCTGTTATGAAAACTGCCATAGCGAATGTGGCAGGACTCAATACTCCTCTTAAAAGAAAGAAGGTTTAGCCCTACATTCTAAAACGATTTAAGCCTGAAATTAAACTTTCTGCAAGAAACTCATTGGAGAAAGGACAAAAATGGTGGGTCTACGAGGTCCTTGGCTGTAGTCCTTCCACATGGCCAATTTTCTCTTCCAAATCGGGGGGGTGGCCATTTTATTCCGAAAGGGACTGGACTATTCGATAGAGGAAGAGGTGAAAGATGAAGGAGGCAGATACCTTTTGCTAAAAATACTGCTGCAGGATATCTGATACACATTGGTAAATATATATGCCCCTAATTTATCTAACTCAAACTTTTTTGCCAAGTTAAACTCCCGCCTGGCATCCAGGGCAGACACAAATGTTATCTTGGGAGGAGATTTTAATGCAACTCAGTGTCCTACTCTAGACAGAACGGCAATAAATCGGTCGCTCTCCCCAACTGCTAGGGACATATTGAGCCTGGCAGACGATAACGCGCTTTGTGATCCTTGGCGCACCCTAAATCTGGGAGCAAAGGAGTTCACATATTATTCCACGGTACATAAAAGTTTCACGAGAATAGACTACTTTCTAATTTCCCTAGGGCTGTGGGAGAGGGTCCTGGAGTCCACAATCCACACCATAGCTATCTCCAATCATGCCCCAATCACGTTGCTGATCTCGCGCCCAACATCACATGTCAAAAGCAGATTTTGGCGATTCCCGGGTTATTTGCTACAATCTGAGGACTTCAATTGGACCAATTATGTAGATGATAATCTAAACGCATATAGGGGGATGTCCTTTGTTCTGAGCTGAGGCAAAAGCGGTAATGAGGGGCCATATTATTAATTATGTTGCGAGTAGGAGAAGGGAGGCACAAACCAAATTTGAAAAGTTGCAGACCACACTGCTATCAGCACCAAAGAGAATTGGCGGGCCCAACCCCTCGAAAGGGCCCCAGAAAAACTTACAAAGAAGCCAAAGCAGTCCTAGATGCTTATTTTTCAGAGTCAGGTAAACTGGTTGGTTAAGCTTAACCAGAATAGATACTTTAGGGGGGTGAATCGAGACAGTCGGATGCTGGCGCAAAATTTGGTTAGTCCACCATAGCGTAAACCCGGGATTAGTAGTGAAGGATCCAAAACCCCTGCAGTGCCATGCCCCGGCCACCAGAGGAGATTTTCAAGGTTGTTTGTCGACTTTTTCGAGGATCTTTATAGAGCGCCACCCACTGAAATGGATAAGATAAATTCATTCTTGGAGGCCAGCACTCTCCCAGGACTTACTGCCGAGCAACAGGCCTTTTTAGATAGCCCAATCTCGGAAGAGGAGGTGAGGCAGGCCATAAAATCCTCACCCAATAAGACATCACCTGGGCCCGGAGGTTATAGTTGTGAATTTTATAAACTCTTATCAGTTGAAGTGAAGCCAAACACTGACTAGTCTATATAATGCAATTTACCGGGATCAAAGGGTAATGGACTTATTCTCAGAATCATGTACGATCCTGCTCCCAAAACTGGGTAAGGATCATACTTTGGTCAAAAACTATCGCCCAATAGCTCTACTCAATAACGACTACAAGTTCTTGACTAAGATTTTGGTGACTCGCCTTCAGGCGTTCCTCCCTGATATAGCCCATCCTGCGCAGAGGGGCTTCGTGCAGGGACGCCAAGCGGTTAAGAATATTCGGACAGTGGTGGGGGCGACGGTGAGGGCCTCGGGACCTTCTTCGGACATCTTGATGCTTTGAAGCCTAGATGCCGAAAAGGCATTTGACAGGGTCTCGTGGCCCTTTCTGTCTGCTACCCTGTTATGAAGAAATTTTGGCCCTGTCTTCAGAAATTTCATCTCCTACACTCAGGATGGCTCGTCTACCAATCTTTTGGTTAATGGATTAGTAACCCCTCCCATAGATATGTTCAGGGGCAGTAGGCATTGTCCCCATTGCTCTTTGATTTCGCACTTGACCCGCTGTTGTATCATCTAAAGCCTAACTCGGCCACTGATGGGAATCTGGCTGATTCCCCGATTTTGGACGTAGTGGCTTTTGCGGATGATGTGCTGATAATTCTGAAAGATCCACGGCGCAAACTGCAGGAGGTGCTGCGAGGATTGCAGGAGATGGGTTTCCTTTCGGGGTACCATGTTAATATGGATAAAACGAACGCTATGATACTTAACGGTCCACCAAAACCCAAGTGGGTAGCTCTCTATCCGTTTAATTGGTGTACTACTAAGATACCCTACCTTGGAGTATCAATATCGAGGCTCCCGGCCCGCCTGTACAAAGACAATATCACACCATATATCACCTCGTTGGAATCGAGATTGCACGCGTGGAGGCAATTACCATTGTCATATGTGGGTAGGGGAAACCTTATCAAACTGGTAGAATTCGCCAAATTACTGTACCTCCTGCATTCCCTTCCGCTCTATGTCAGACGTAAGGATGAATTGCGCATGAATGCGCTCATCCATTGATTTATCTGGGGGGGTAAAAGACCTAGGATTCCGTTGGTGATTTTGCAGCAGCCCAAGAACAATGGAGGCATCAATCTATCAAATATTCGGGCAAATAATGTGGCAGCGCTGATCCGTATGGCAGCGGACTGGTTGCAAAACACTTCAGTTTATACAGATACTAAGGCAGAGCAATCATTTTTAGGAAAGATCTCGCTAGCAAATTTTATACATCTGCCCTTACATCAAATCCCAGAACTGATTAGAGCTAACCCACTCATATTCTCAACGTGGCGGGGTTGGCAAAAAATGAGGAGGCTCTTTGGGTTACACCCCCACGCCTCTATGCTTCGTACATTGATAGGCAACCCGGATTTCCAAAAGGGAACCCGCATAGAGACTTCTACAGATGGGAAAAAGGTGGAATCAAGTCGGTTTATGACTTACTGGAAGCAAAAACACATAGGATCCTACAATTGGAGGAACTGAGAGCCAAATTCCCTGAAGCCGGAGTCTCCTTCTTCCCATATTTGAGCGCCTGTAGCTACGTCCTGACACTGACTCCACACTTCACACCGAGGGAATGGGATTCATCTATGCGTAAACTTCTGTTCAAAAGAACTATAGAGAAGGGGTTGACCACTCACTACTATAGAGCTTTACATACACCACTCGATTTTTCGGAATCACGGCTATTGGTAAGCGGACTAACACTCCATTGGCTCCTGCTTAACACTGGCCTCAGCCAGCTTTATTCTCAGCAAACAGCATAAAAAATTAAAGAAAACCCTGGTCGTCCGGTCACTACCTGAACATGCACATATCCTCTCTACACGTGGTCTGAAACTAACGTCCAGCACCACCAGTATTGTACTCTCCTAATACAGTATGGGTCTCATCAAGCCTTGTGGGGTAAGAGCCTCTCCTTAGCTCCTCTGTCGCTCCTAGCTTTAGACAGCTGTCTTCCTGTAGCACCAGGCTTTTACAGACCTGGTAAAACCTGGACCATGGGAATGGCCTACCATCTGTCACTATAACCATTCCGGGAAGCCAGCACATACATAGCTGTATCACAGCCAAGCTAATGGCTACTACTCGTGTCAGTTATCTAGCATTACCGACCTCAACCCCCTGGCTTCCACCACCGAGACCAGGCCCCTTGATGGCACACATGTTACAAACCTCCTGCTGCAACCAATCCAGTGACAGAAATCTGCAACCTAAGCCGCTCTGTCACACAACCCCCCCTCCACCTCACCTTGATAAAGGCCATAGGACTTTCTCACCTGGCACAGCTTTCCTTCAGGTTCAAAATACCTACACAAGGGAGTTGTCTCACACAACTTCGGTTGTGTTCTGTTTCTCCGGGGAAGCCCCCACTTTTCTCAGTGAGTTCCCGTTTCCCCCACCTGTTCCATAATACCGAAGACATACATCCCATTTCCTGCTTGACAGCACAAAAGTTATTTATACACTTCACATACAGCTCATCTTTGGGCTCATACCATGCACTCACCCCGTAATGGGTTACAGAGAGAACATAGACACTTACCACAGGTGGCACAACCCATGCACACCCTGCAACAAGGATGTCACCACCTTCAGCACACATGCTGGCATTCACTGGATTACTACTGACTTCCCCAATACCTAGAGAACTCCTGCTGGTTATGTCAGCCTTATTCACACCTGTAAAGAATAATACAAATATAGAACAGCACTGAAGTCCTCTATATCCACCTTGGAACCGCTTTAAATGCAACAGATCGTCCAAAACATAGGAAGGCCCATCCCTCAGATCCAGAAATCCATAAAGAACAGATAGGTATAATTAGCCAATAGGATTCATTTCCACCGTAGTGTGGGCAACAGTCATGCGCTGTAATGCGCCGGATTCGCTTCCGATTTAGTAAGGGTAATGAGCATGCGCAGTAGCGCTTTGATGACGCTGTGAATTTTGGACCTGCGCAGTAGCGATTGGAGAACGTCGAGAATATGCGATTGGTGATCCCGCTCGTCCAGTATGTTTACTAATGTTTTATTGGTGTATTTCTTAGTCCATCACTTGATATGTATCATGATTGGTGCAATATTTGAATTACACATATGTCTAAATGTTTATACTTAGACACTTTAATGATTGGTTGGAATGATAATGATAGTAACACCATATGTGTATAAATGTGGAATTATAGGAGACTTTAACTTATGCTTGACAAAGACCCTTTGTGGGTTGAAACGTTGCAGTTTTTTGTACTCTGGGACTCTGGAATAAAGGAACACTTATGCACACCTGTGTCACTCTCAGGTTGCCTGCTAGTTATCCGTTACATATATGAAACCCTGGCCATTTACCTCAGCTTCATTACTGGGGACTTCTTCATCATCATCATCTGAGGAAACCCACTTCATGGCCGTCTCTTGCAGCTCACTCTCTCCACATGTTTTTCTGTCAATCAGTTCAAATCCAGTTGGGCAGTTGTATTCATGACTGACCACAAAGTCACGGCATATATGTGAGCAGCCACCAATATTCAACAATCAATCATTTATATTACACTTCTTATGCATAGCAATGCATTCCCCTGATTTGCATTTGAATTTTCGAGCTCCTGAAAGCTGATTGACATTTTTACAGGAAATCTTGTCAGTATCATCAAGGTGGTCTCTCTCACCATCGCAGGTATGCAGTTCCCATCCTCACATTTAAACTGATCTGGCTCATAGGTACGAGAAGGACCATTCCTTTCATCACCACTATGTGAACAATCTTCATCACCATCACACTGCCACTCTACAGCGTCCGTTCCCACAGTGAAACTGAGATTCTTCACAGAGTGTCTTTTCCCAAAGGGCCAATAACCTGTACCCTCACATTCTTTTTTTTTTTTTTTAAAGAATTTTATTGAATCCTTCAAGCCATTTACACATCATAAAGGTCAGCATCATTAAGGTTACATAGTAGTTCAGCAGTTATTTAGGAGCACAAGATATTAACAGTTAGTGGCTGGGATTCATTTTTTCTTTTTTTTTTTTTTTCAAACCATAACACATTTGGCTTATTGAACATTACAACTTTGTCTATGAGTCGTTTCCAAGCGATATTATAAGAGTTAGAGATACATAGACTGATTAAGACAGATAGTTATCCAACACAAAACTAAACATCAAAACCTGTTAACTAGCAGCTGTCGAAACGGGCCCACTTTTCCTTCTCTATTTGGGGAGCGGCTTTCCCCCTGATTTGGGTGGTGGTGTACACTCCCCTATTGGTATTCAGTGGCCCCCCTAAAATGACGTTCCGGCCGGTGGCGTCCTGAGGCAAATGGTCTATGATCCCTCCAATTATAACGTTTTGGAGGCAGTTACTTCTGTGCATTGGGTTATTTCCAAGACTTTCCCCCGTGCTTCACCCACACTCTGAACTCACTCCCCCAACACATCAGACTCTCCTCCACTTTCACCAGCTTCAAAAGCAACCTGAAAACCCATTTCTTCAGGCTTGCCTATAACCTTCACTAAACTTGTCACTACTTCCTCCACAGACATGTCTGCCCCTCACCTCCTGTCTCTTTCCCCTCCTTGTAGATTGTAAGCCCTCGGGGGTAGGGTCCTCTCTCCCTCTGCCCGTCCCAAATTTGGGGTCATTATCCCTTATCACTGTATTCGTTTGACTATAGTAAATGTATGTAACCCCCTCGAATGTACAGCGCCCTGGAATCAATGGCGCTTTAAAATATAATAATAATAATAATAATAATAATAACCAGTGTGGGTGATCCCCAGGGCTCCTATGGCTGCGATCTGCTGAGCCTATTTAAGCTATCTCAAAGCAGCCTATGTGAGATGTGAGATGTCTACAAGGAAGGTCGGTGGGCTCCAGGTTTCTGACTGTCCAGTGGCGTCTAAGTCACCTATAGGGTCGTCCCCCACCCAAATTGTCGCTGCAGGAACCACGTAGTGTTACCAAAACATCTGTGAAAGGCTTGTTTTTGTTGATAATGAAATGGTATTGATAACTGGGCCCCATATCTGGAAAAATGTTCTCGTCCTTTTTTCCTTTTGTTGCGCGGCTCCACCCAATCCATCCTCAGCAGGAAATGACACTTCTCCAGGAATAGACAAATATTGGGCCCTCAGGTTGGAGCCATCTGTGGAGAATGGCTTTCCGAGCCACTGCTGCTAAAATATAGAGCAGATGTAATCTCCTGCCACTGATGTGGTCCGCTCCCTCTACATGTCCAAATAGCGCCCAGGAAGCTGACGGTTCGAAAGTCGGCAGTCCCTATTTTTTTACTGTAAGTTGCAATATTCTGCCATTTACGTTTGAGCCACCGGGCACTCCCAAAGGCAGTGGTATAGGTCTGCCTTAGGCGAGGCACATCTAAAGCATGTTATCTGAGTTGTAGATTCCATTCTAAAACCTCTGATCGGGGTAAGATATGCATTATGCATAATTTTAAGCTGCCATCTCTATGTATCTAGCCGAGGGGAGATACTTATGAGCCATGGATATGGTGCTTAAGATGAGGGTCGGCTGCAATGCTGGGTCTTTTTCCGCCCATTTTCTTTAGTTTGTGCAAACCGCGGTATGGTCCCCGATATTCTGTAAGTATTTATATGCAGTGGACAGTAGTGCCTTTCTGGTAGGTGGTCTAAGTAGGGCATCCCCGAATGTGGAGTCCCCAGTCCCTGTTTGTCATTAAGCCCAATATTTCCCTGCAATAGCTGGGTGGCCTGCATATAATGAAAAAAGGGAATAGTGATATCGGGGAAATTTACGTTTTCGCAGTTCTGCATAGGTATAAGGAGTATGAGTTTGCGGGATTTATCCAGTGCTCTACATTACCAAGTCCCTGCCTATTTATTGTTTAAAGAACCCATGTGGCCTGCCTCCTTTGAAAGTCTGGGTTATGTAATAGGGTCGGTATATAGAAAAGGTAGGTGATAGCCCTCAAGCTGCCTAATTTTTTTCCACGCCCGCCATATTGGCATGAGCAGGGCGTTACTGCGTACTTCCTGTGGGATGCTAGGAATGGTAGGTGAAAAAATTTTTATTAATGTAGTCCCTGGTATAAACAAGGTGTCCATGAACTGCATGTGAACATTTCCCTTCCCCCTTTTTGCCCATCTGAGAAATAACGTGCCAGGGCCGCCTGGTTATAGAGACGGACATTAGGCATCCCCAAACCCCCACTCGACTTCGGCAGCTGTATATGTGAAAAGGATGTGGGCGGGCCACCTCCGCAGATGAAGCCGCGGTACAGTTTGGGAGATAAATTTTTCCTCTTTCGTCGCAGTACAGCGGCAACAAGGGAAAGGTATAGTAAGCGTGGAAACTCTGTCATCTTAAGGAGATTCACTCTTCCCATGTTTAACTCATGCAGTCGGTCTGGGTTCCTAGTTAGCTGTATACCAAGGTACTTCAGGGATGAGGTGCATCATTTAATCGCTTGATATGTCGCCCATTTAGCAATAGGGATGTGGTGCAATTCGTGTGTAAGAGATCTAAGAATCGGAGAAAAACCAAACCAAACCCCCGACCTGCCAGGGTGGCGGCGAGAAACGGCCATGCCACTTTGTCAAAAGCTTTTTCCGCATCCAGTCTAAGTAGCATGGAAACCGGTTGAGCTGGGTCTTGGGCCGTCTGAACTGCCGTCGCCGCCACCCTGACATTTTTGGTGGAGTGTCGGTCCCTAACAAACCCCGACTGATTGTGGATGGATAATCTGGGGGAGAAAGATTGGATCCGATCGGCCATAATTTTTGCTAAAAGTTTATAATCAAAAAAATTTCAGAGGGAGAATTGACTATAGATGTTATCTGGGTAGGATCTTTGTTAGGTTTTAAGAGGAGAGTCGTCCTTGAATCCAAGAATGAGTCAACTTCCGAGTTGTCCAAGTATAGATATTTTTATAGTTTTGTGAGATAGGTGATGAGTTCGTACTTGAGTATTTCATAATATTCGGCTGGGCCTGGGGTTTTCCCGTTTGCAGATGAGGTTATCGCAATGCGGACCTCCTCCTCCTCAATGGCCCTTTCTAGCCCCGTCCGTTGCTCATCTGTGATTCCAGGAAGATTAATACAATCCAGGAACTCGGACACTTTTTGTTCGTCATATGGAGTAGCATTATAAAGGGACTCATAATAATCAGTAAAGACTCTTTCGATTGCCTTAGGGTCTGTGAGGGTAGATCCTGTTGCCGGGCATTTGATGGAAGAAATTGGGGGGCGCGTCCTCCATGGTTTGGTGAGGTTCGCTAAAAGCCTGCCGTATCTACCACCCCATCTATAGAATTTTGGCCTGTACCTGCATGTGTGCCTGACCCTGCAGGAAAGCTTCTAGTAGGCCTCGGGTTTCCCGTTATTTGGAGCTATTTTCGGTGGAGGGGAGGACTATATGTGCCTCCTGTGCATGTTGGACAGCCTGAAGGGAATTCCCCAAATTTTTTGGGGATGGGCCCTACGCTTCATTCCCACATAACTAAGGATGTTGCCTCGCATTACGGCTTTGCTCGTCAACCAAAGCAGGGGAAGATTGTCCCTGTGCTGAGCGTTATCACTGCTGAACTGGAGCCATTGTACCTTTAGGAATTCCTGAAAGTCTTCAGATTCGTAGAGATAACTGGGGAAGCGCCATATTCTAGGGCGATGGGGGGAAGAAAGATTACCCAGAGTCAACGTCACTGGCGCATGATCTGAGGCAGCGATCGGTAGAATGCGGGAGTCCGCTATGTTGGAGTACAGAGAGGTGGAGGCCAGAATCATGTCTATCCTAGAGTATGTGTTGTGGACTGCCGAGTAAAAGGTATATGACCGATCAGACGGGTTAGTCGCCCTCCAGTGGTCGTATACATTCAGGTTCTCTAGCAGAGCTCCAAGTGGGGGCTGTGAGGAGGTCCCACCTTTTGTTGGGTGTGATTTATCTAGCATAGGGCTCGGGGGCGTGTTAAAATCCCCTGCTATCAGCATATTTGAGTGATCCCTTTGCATGAGGAATTCTTGTATGCCAGCAAAGAAAGGGCCATTGGGGGCATTTGGGGCGTATAAGTTAACTATGGTGTAAATTTTGTTTGCGATTTTAAAATCTTAGAAAGAGAAATGACCTTCACATCTGAATGTTGCTCGACTATTTCCTGGACTAATCCGTACGAAAATATACAGCAAAATCCTCTGGATTTAGACTTGAATTTGCCACTATCGGGGGATCAAGCCAGCGGCCTTGATAGGGACAAAACCACCCGCCTTCCAAAGAGTCTCCTGGAGACAGAATATTTTCCCGCCCGGAACCTTTTCTACATATAAGAATCTTTCGTCTTTTTTCGGGGTTGTTCAAGCCTGAAATATTCCAGGAAATTAATTTCAGGGATGGGGGTGTGCTCACTGAATCTTCTTGACTACGGCTACTCATCCTGTATCTCTGAATGGGGGAGTAAAAATTGTTGTGGGTAGTCGCGGGTGATGACCGAAGGCGTCCCAGCGAGCGCCTCGGGCATCCAATCTGTCAGGGGGGGACCTCTTGGATAATTCCCACTTTAGGAGGGGTGACTGTGCGAGTCAGTAAATTTTTAACCATCTCCATAAACCATATAACTGAATAGGAGCATGCCAACGGGGCTCCAGAGTCGACATAGTCAACTGGACTTTAGTCGGCCCTAGAGACCCAGCCTGCTCATATATCTGCCAAAACATTTTGCTGAAGTAAAAGATTCTAAAGCATAAAAACATAAAAAATCCTATTTTCTTAAAAGCATGGAAAATTGAAAAAAGAGTTCGAAAAGTCTCGAAAACTTCCGAAAAGTTTCGATCAATTTTCGATCAATTTTCGTCGCCCAGCCTCTATGGATTTTGTGGATTACAGTTCCGGGCAGTCAGGGTAGTCTAGCCTCGTTCCTGTGGGAGGAAGTGACGTGCCGCCTCTTCAGGGGAGTCATAAAACACCACCTGACCGTTTTCTTGTACTTTCAATCTCGCGGGGTATAGTAATTGGAAGCGAATGTCCTGGTCATGGAGGTGTTTGCATACTGAATGAAAGGCCTTTCTCTTCATTGAAACTTGTTGAGAGAAGTCTTGGAAAATGAGTATTTTTTCTCCCTGCACTCTGACCTCCCTCCTCTATCTGTAGGATTTTAAGAATTTTTCTTTGACTGTCCAGTTATGAAATCTGGCTATGATAGGTCGTGGTCTTCCCCGCTGTTCACCTCTTACTCCCATACGGTGGACTCTCTCAATTAGAAGTGGGTCTCTGGGGAGGTCAAGTTCTAATGTTGTTGCTAGATCCGTGACCAAGTAGGTAGCCAGGGCATCGGGAGGTACAGATTCCGGCACCCCTATGAAGCGTAGATTGTTCCGTCGTTCTCTGTTTTCCAGGTCTTCCAGTTTATTCTGGAGTGTTTCGTTGGTGCGGAGGTGGTTTGCTGTGGTGTCGTCAACTCTAGCAATGCTGTCTTCCATCTCAGCTGTTCGAGATTCCAGGTCTGCTATTTTTTGGGAATTATTCAAGATTTGCAAGAGAGCAGCGTCTATTGATGTCTGTGCGGCATTAATTGAGGCCTGTAGGACATCAAATCTCCTGTCAAAAATTGGGAGCAGAATACGGGAGACCTCCTGTGCCAGCATCACGGCCGAGGTGGTAGGAGGGTCTAAGTTAGCCGGGACCTCAGAGGGCCTCGCCTGGGGCATCCCAGGTGGGGTGGGTGTTTGTGTATAATTTGGAGCAGACATTCTTGCTGGAGGTAGCGCGTGTCGTGTGGCCGCTGCAGGGCTAGTAATTGGTTTCTTTTGTGGTTTTGGAGTACGTTTAGCTTTTTTGTCCACTACCGTTGAAGAGCGGTATTTCTGCTCGGGGTCTGTCTAGAGACAAATTTGTCCATAATCTTGGGATTTGCTCTTTGGCGTTTCAAGGGATGTCAAGTATTATATCGGTCAGGCGATTATTCGCTACAGGGTAAGACCAGACTGAGTAGTATAGGCTGGGCGACTTTTTGGGATAAAGAGCTATTCTGTGGGACTACATAGCAGATAAAGTCCGAGTCACCGCTGGGTCACATTCAATTTTGCAGCCTACATCTGTGTGTTTTCAAAGTAAGCTAAGGGGTTGCCTGGATGACCTAGCCCCGCAATTAGCAAGTTTCAGAGAGCTGCTGCTATAGATCGCCTCTATATGGCACTGTCTGCCTGCAAAAACCATAAGAGTTCAGGGAATAAGAGTCCTTTATGGAGACCTTCAGGACTAAGCAGCCACCAGCCTCTGTTTGCAGTTGATATAGTGCATATAAGTGCTGTGTTATTGCAAAGTAGATGTCTCGTTATCAGGCAGCCTTCAACCCAGTTGTGTGTTCAGTGTGTAGTCAGATCAATATGCAATTCAGAGATCTGAGTATCACAGACTGCAGGCGTCTGTGAAGTGCTTGTGCAGGGACTGGCATGGAAGTGGCATTGGAGCACAGGGCTGTCCTCAGGGTGAGGGGATATGAGGTTGATGTAGCGGCATGTGTATTGCGGCTGCAAGCCGCGTCTGCGTGCTTTCTTAGGGGAAAGCAGGGTGCCGCAGCTGATTTCCCCGCCGGTCTCTCAAAGATGGCCGCCCGCTGTAGGAGAGGGCGGTAAAGAATGCGGACCATTTGCCGCCAAAAATTAGAGTTCAAGCCGTTGGGGCCCTTAGAGGGCCTTAATTTCGGGGGCAGTTGAGGCCTGCTATGTCCCCTTCCTCTCGGAACGATCTCACCTCGCTGTGGCCGTCCGGCGGCACTCCTGCATAATGGTGCAGCGCGGCTGGTTCTCCCCGTCAAGGGCACTTGTGGCAGCAGGTCCGGCGTAGTGCCCGCGTCTCACCTCCGGTCCAGCAATCAGGTCTCGCCGAGATGATGCTGTCAGTGGTCACCTCCGGGCCTTCGGCAGCGGGTCTCTCCACACACAGGCGCCCTTGCCTCGCGCCGTGATCAGCAGGTGCGCAGCAGTCTCCCCGGGTTAGAGAGGGCGGCGGGGTGGATCCGCGGCGGGATGTCGCCGCCCGTAATCTGCGGCTCCGGTCTCGGCAGCCACGTTATGTGCCTGCGTTCCTCTCCGTCGCCCTCACCCTTCCCCTCCGTCAGGCACGGTTTTCTGCCGTTCCGGCCCTCGGCTATCGCGGCCTCGCGGCCCGCAAGGGCCGGATGAGGCGTTGTGCAGCCTCCGGACCACCGGGTCTGTTAAGATGGGGCTTGTCCGATGCCTCTCGGCGTCCGCTCTCACTTCCAGCCAGCAGCTGGGCAGAAGGACGAGCTGTGTTCCCGATGTGAGGGGATTCAGTCGCAGCAGCACCGGAGCTCCATTAAGATGCGGCCGCCATCTTGCGTCCCGCCCCCGGAAGTCACCCTCACATTCTTAATACCAGTCTCCTCATACATAGCAGCAGAGCAATCATTTCCAGGGTTTGCCTTTTCCCTTTCAGGCAACACCCTTGCACTGTTCACACTAGAACATGCAAGCACCTATCTGGGACCAACAGAAGCAGAACAGAACTGGTGGATATCCACCACATTAGCTGTACCAGAATCTGTAACATTGGCACTGCTCTCCAGGTGGCTACCAATCACTGGATACCCATTACCTGCACTATTTGTACTCTTGTCCACTATTACCAGTATGGGCGCACCTGTAACTTGCATGTTACCATCACTTTCACACAGGGCTCTGGGGTCAATGGCAGACATATTTCCCAACTGAAAACCAGACATAGTGACAGCACAATCCCCCCAGTCTTACATCAAACCTGTAGCATTCACATCAGGCAGCTCAGTAACCTTTTCCACACTAGTAGGTGCAGAGGGCACCTTGTTGTTACTGGCAACCACATTAACTCCACCTAAAACTGTAGCAGCCGTGGAATTCTCCAGCTTGTGATACTCCCAGCCATGACCGCTGGGATCAGACCTGAGCTACACCCCTCTACTGCTATAACTGCATTGTTTCTAGCAGCTTGTTCACACGCTGCATTAAAGGGGTTTTGCCATGATCTAATGTTGACGTGGGATCCTCCAAAATGGGTATTTAATCACTTTTCTAAATATATGTAATTAAAAAAAGTGTAACCTGTGAGAGCTGCAGCATTGCTTAGATGCCCTTAGTTTCCTGACTGTTTACATTAGCTAGGACCAGGAGCTGATCTGGCCAAGCTTGTGTTGTTTGTACTTCTTATCTGATGGAAGGGCACATGAACAAGCTTTGAATGGAGGGGGAGAACAAAGCTTGTGTCTGCTGTATAGAGAATCGCGGTTGTAATTAATTTCTATAAACATCAAACTCCCTGCTCACCCTCTCCCTCCCCCCCTCACTTTCATCTCTTGAATTTATCTTACTTCTCCCCTAGCAATAATGGGAAAAAAAAAATTAATCTTGTGCACAATACAGTTTATCCCTTTTTTACCAAATAATGTTTGCTCAACTCAGAGACTGAATTCACCTCGAATGTGCATGGCAGGGGGGCATACTCCAGGGGATATTTTTTTTTTTAAACCGAAACCCACAACGCCCCTTTTTTCAGGCTCAAAGGGGAGTACAGTCTTTTTGGGAGGAAATCACTTCTTGGCAAAACCCCTTAATGGGTAACTCAAGACCCAAAATTTTCCCCTCTCGGGGGCTTTAAAATCCTCATCACACACAATTATTTTAAAAACATCTTTCCCCACAGGCAAAAAAGCGGGAAGCACGAATCCCATTCACAGCCCGGGTCTTCTCCCTTTTTTTCTCTCAGGCACAGTCTGGCGCTGCGGGGGCCAAACCATTTGTCACATAAACCATACCTGTAGCCCTGAACAGATGCATCCGAAAAACACCGGGCTCTTATGGGGTCATGGCGGTGTCCACCAAGGGATCGTCTGGTCACTTAACTCCTTGCTACTTTCAATGTCCCATGGGGGGCCACCCACCTCGAACCCCGGGTTGCAGCTGTAACCCTTTTTGGGCCCCCAAAAGGGGGATCAAGAGCAATCCCCCTGATTGTGGACCTCCCAAAATGGGGTCCACTGGATGGGGATGGTATGGACAACAAAGGCCTCCAGCCATGGGACATCCCCATGCAGTCGTCAGGGTTGGTTTCCAATAGCAATGGTTTCCCAACATTGGGGTTGCATTCCCTGCACTCACACGCCTCTTTAAAACCCCAAAATCCAGAATCTCGGTTTTTTAGTTTGGGGGAAACCCTATTCCTGCAGGACACACAAAATACTTCTGGGGATATTCCAGATACCTTTGATAGGGGACCAAACGCTGCCCACCTCTTATGGGGGCCCCCCCTACACCACCCCTCAAAATCTGCAAGGGAAAACCTCCCCCTCCCTTCTTTCCAACACTTCCACATCGCCCCCCGGGGCCCCGCTTTGGGTCGACGACAAAACATTGCTCTGCGGTCTCCTTGGCGGAACAGCCTTTTTCAATCTCTTATAACAAGTGTTCTTGGAGGCCTTAAAATGTCCTCTCGCTTCTCCCTGACAATGCTGAGCCCACAGTTTGCTCAACTCCTTCTGTTGGGCAGTTGGCTTGCACCAAACTAGCTGAGTAGCTCCTCCACGGACAACAATTTTTTCAGGCAAGCAGTAACGATAGTTGGCTGTGGCCCTTTAAATTAAACTCTGCAGCACCAAACACTGTTCAGTCATCTACAGTCTATACTGGTTTGGCTCTCTTGTGTTAGTTCAATTGGGTCACACATGCCACCATTCTTGCACACAGTTCTTGCCCCTTGCCATCTTTACCAAATGTGAGCCAACTCGTTCAGCTTGTGACCACCATCCAGACATCTGGGGGCCAGACTTAGCTCTCGGTATGTTGGTCCTAGCTCTAGGCTGCGACCACACCCCGTTTGTCTTCCGTGTAGGACAAGGCCTTTTACAGACCTGGTAAACTGGACCTGAATGGGGGAATGGGGCCTACTCACCCATCACTATGGAAGTTTGAGAAGCCAGCCCCATACATAGCTGTATCGCAGCCATAATAACGGCTACTGCACTTGTCATTAATCTAGCATTATCAACACAAACACCACTGGCTTTCCCCACTGAGACAGGCCACTCAATGGCAACATTTGCCAGACTTCATGCTGTAACTAATCATGACAGAAACCTGCAATCCAAAGTTGATAACACCACAGTATATTATATTTAATCTATATATTATTTATATATTTATATACTATATATATATATCTAATATATATATATATTAATGCTTTTACAAAAATAAACACTTTCTAATAAACAAAGGAAAAGTGTTCTCGCTATTGCCATGTTACGTGCGATGTCGCTGTGTTATATATAGTATATATATATATATATCTATATATATTCATATACACACACACTTTATATTTTCGCTGCTTTTACACAATAAAAAACAACTTTCTGTAAAGAAAATAGAAGGCTTTTGCATTGTCCAAATATGGTGATATGGATATGATTTGTGAGTATATATATTTTTTTGTAGGGGTGTATTATGTGACAATCAGCGAGGAAGTTTAAAGCTTGGGTGGACAATGGTCTTCATGGACAATGACCCCGAAAGCTACTTGCCAAAACTGGTTACAAAGTGATTTAAGGGAAAACAATTAACGTTTTGGATGTCAATCAAAAGCCCAGATCTCAATCATACTGAAATGTCATGTGGACAAGAGCTGAAAAGGCCGGTGCGAGCAAGAGAACTCCAAACATGGCTCAGTTACACCAGTTCTGTCAGGAGGAAGGGGCAAAATTCCTACCACACTATTGTGAGAAGTTGTGGAAGGATCCAAAAAACGTTTCACCCAAGTCCTTCAGTTTTAGGAAATGCTACCAAATACTAATGAAGATGGACGGGAAACTTTGACTTTACAGAAAGTAATAAAAATGCCTTAAAAACTTCTCTCATTATTCTGCATTTTGGCAATAGAAATAATTTTGTTCTAATTGAGCTTAAAATCGGGGAAGGTTTATTCTGATTTCATGTCAGTGAATGAGGGAAAAACCTGCAGACGGGGCTTTTTATTCAGTGGATGTAAACTTCCGGTTTCAACAGTCTATTATATATTTTTTTAACATAAAAAAAAAAAAACAAAAATTTTTTGGGGGGGGTATTTATATAAATTTATCTGTTAAAATCAAAACTCGGACTGCTGAGTAAAGCTAATATGCTCACTTATTGTCGCATGGTGGAGCACTGTAAAAAAACAAAATCTCACACTAGAAAGTACCCTCCTAATGAGGAAGTTACAGTCTTGAGCTACACTACAGGGTTAACACAACAGGAATCATGATCTTTCTCACAGGAGCTTAATCTGTTAATAGGGGGGCAGTGGTATAAAACCATGAGAACTCAACTCCTTCCTTTCTAATCTGTAGACCCAAAGAAAAAAAATCTGTCCCCATCTAGAAGATTAACAGGGTTAATACATCTCTCAGCCGTAGGTTGGGCAATGTAACATGAGCTGAACACGCCCTATGAAAATACATCTCTTGTTAATCCTGAAGCATGCTGAGTCTGCTGATGTGAGGAGAGAGGAGGTGCTCCTGTCCCATCTTGTCTGAGCATTTACACGATCCTGTAACCCTGAGTGTGGACACAACTTCTGCTGGGTCTGTATTGATCGTTTGCTGGATACACTGGACGGGTCTGGCAGTTTAATTCTGTCTGAATGTAGAGAGAGTTTAGGAAGCGGCCTGCCTGAGTGAGGATCATAGCTATACATATGTAGCAGAACGTCTCAGTCTACTTTCAGCAAACCTCAGGAAGGAGATCACCGGGATCTGCTGCACTTCTGTATGTCACTCTCCTGTACCTGCTGTGAGATCCTGTCTGATGTGTGAAGCTTCTCTGGGTGATAATCACTTGAGGTTCACAACAAAGGAGAGGAACACGTCCTGACTGAGCCCTAAGCACCAATTTGGAGAACCGGAAATGTCCCGTCCATAAGAAGATCCTGGAATATTACTGCACTGAGGACGCTGCTTGTATCTGTGTGTCCTGCAGTTTGGCCGGAGATCATCGGGGACACCGGGTGGAGATGCTGGATGAGGCCTTTAAGAAGAAGAAGAAGAAACTGAGAAATTTTCTCCAGAAACTGATCACAAGAGAGAGAAGACTGAGGAAAGAGTCCGGAGTTGGAGGAACAAGGAGGAAAAGCTCAGTGAAGCTTCTTCTGGAGAAGCCCGAGAGAGTCACTGCCCTGTTTATAGGACATCAGGTGACGCTGGACCACTGGAGAAGAGGGTCCTGAGTGAGATATCAGGCAGGAAAAGGAAGTATATCACTCTCATCACTCCGCTCGATCCAGCAGCTGGAATAAAGAAGGACGAGCTGTCCAGGAAGATGAGAACATTGAGGAGCTGTGTAACATGACTGATCCACTGACTGTCTTACGGGATCCAGACACAGGTGACTTGTGTGATCCTAAAGAGGGGGGAGGTGATGAGGACACATTGGGAGATGATAAGATACAGGATGCAATAACACAGGATGTAATAACAGGGATATTACATGCAGGTTTCTCTAAAATAATGACACATCTACAGACTGTCTCACCTGCAAAACCAAAAACCACCATGCCAATACACTGTCCCAACTTTCGATCTCTGCCAAAAAAAATACAAGGTTTACCTTTGTCAAGTACAGAATATTGTGGTAAAAAGGTAGTCGTCAGTACTGGTGGTGTCAGGCAGAAAGTGACTGCTCCAGGAGACAGTGGGATCTATGGTCTGGGTCCTGCAACATATTTTTTGGGATAGTAACACAGCTCCTAATTATATATTTGTATCAGTGATCTCAAAACTGCAGCCTGGCAGATTTCAGAGCCAAAAATCGTCCAAAAACATCACAGAGATTTCAGGACTTTCAGGTGATAAGCAGAGAGAGATTCAACTCGGGGCGACATTGCTGGGATGTGAAGATTAAGAGATTGACAGGGAGTTGGAGGGTGGGGATGTGTTACCCCAGTATAGACAGGAGGGGACCTCAATCCTCTATTGGAGATAATAAAAAGTCCTGGTGTTTATGTGGAGGAAGGGCGCATTATATTCATTTTTCGGTGCAACATGACAGTAAAGCGATCAAGTTACGTCACAAATTTTCCATCGAAAGATTTAGAATCTCTCTGGATTATGAGGCCGGGCAGTTGTCCTTTTATGAGCTGTGTGACCCCATCAGACACTTTACCAAACTTTCACACCACTTCAACGAGCCCTTTCAGCTGCATTATGGTATATGAAGTTCTTTAACAATGATTGACGAAGCCTCGGCCTTAATTCATAGAAGGAAATCTGTCCAGAGAGCAGACCATGGTTGGTGGAGCATTCAGCCTATAGGATACAGATGTGAGAGAGAACTTTCTTTTTAGAGTATATTTTGCATGATTTGTTTTTTTGCTATTGTTTTTCACAATCACAATCACTACGGAACTCAACATCTTCAGATCATTGACTAAGGCTCCTCAGAAACTTCTGGTGATGTCATGTTCAAGATAAAATCACAGGTGACTGCAACTATCATCGAGCCTCAATGTTCCTAAACACCTACCAGCAACTAAGAATGATCCCCAGATTTCTGACCATATAGGAATTCTTGTAATTATCGTGTGCCTTTTCCTACTAAGAAATAAAGGGATTTCATTTAGATTGTCTCCCAACCAAAAGTCACCTTTAAGCCCTAGCCCCAACCATAAAACTTATGTTGGTGGAATCAGTTGTGCTGAAAAATGTTGTCAGTTTAGTGAAGGCTTTATGGAAAGAAGTGGGATCTACAGAAGACGAGGGATTAGTAAATCACAGTCATGTGCACCCAATCGCAGGTAACACAATAGACACAACCACAAGTATCAAATGGTTATCACAGAAATGATCTCATTGCTATTTAAATCTTAAATTTTAATAGATTAAGAAAAAAACTACAGAAATCGGACCAGATATAGCTACATAGCAACATATAGCGGGTTAGGCAAACTAGGCCCAAGAGAGGGTGGACGGGGGCTTGCAAACTTGTCTGCAAAATGGCCACAAAACCCCTTGTGACCATCATATTTATACCTGTACAACCACCCCAGTGCCTAAAGGGGTAGTTGCTCCTCTAAGGTGTTGCTCTATTCCAGCCAGTCCGGTCTCAGATTCTCTTGGATCTACCCTAATTTCGGCCCAACATTCTGTATACAAACAATAATGTGTCCTAAGGGGTTAGATCGTGCCATCATGTTATTCCATACAGCATGGAAGGACCTCGGACTGGTGGGATTAGCAATGCAGGAACGGAGCAGAATCAATAAGTCTATAACTATCAATGAGTAAAGGGGAAATTGTCATTAATGTTGATCGAACTGTTCTAGATAAGTTAAGTTTTAGTAGAACTTCTCGAATTTTTAGAACTCGAACCGAACATTTTAAAGTTCGTTCGAGTAAAGTTCTAGTTCGACACGCCATTTTTAGTTTCATTTTCAGCGTTTTTCTGTACTTTTGGAGGCCATCCAATCACATTTCTGCACTTTTGGCGGCCATCCAATCACCTTTGTGTTCTTTTGGCGGCCATTCAATCAGTGGAGAGCACAGAGAAGTGTCAAAAATGTCATCGCTGAGGTGTAGGGCTCTCATTGGTGCTTTAAAATACCACAATGACCATGTTATAGTATATAATATGTATTGCCTTTTTGAATTGTCCATTTTCAGCTCACTCTCTGAATATATAATATTGCTATTAGTTAAGATAGCAATTTTCCTCTCCATAGATAGCAATAGGTGAGGGAGTTTGTATTGCTGGCTGCATCTTTCCACACCCAGAAGCTGTGATTTTGGTGACATTGCAGGCTCAACATAACGCTAACTCTCTATACAGGGATATATATTTATACAGGATGCTTGGATTGCTAAAATCTTACTCAGTGCCCAAAGTTCTATGTTGCAGTTTGGGGGTTCAGTAATGTTAACACAAGCCGTCTCCAAATCTCCTATGTGTCAAGGGAGTTTTGGGCCCCCTCAGGAATTTGCAGGGCCCGTAGCAGCTGCTACCGCGGCCCCCCCAAACCCCCTCCCTTTATGCTAGCCCCTGCTTGCAACTTGTCCCCATCTTTTACAGTTTGCCATTGTATAGGAATGAAGCATTTTCAGCCCATGAATTTTTTCTGTCACTCTCAGAGCCAAATTTTCTTCATGAGTTGTTCCACGTATCAGGTTACTGTTGTTATGGATGGTAATTCCAGCTTCTCCTCACCTGTATAGGTATAAAAATTAACCCGTAAATCCGCTCTCCATTTGATTTTAATGGAGTTCAAAGTTCGAATTCGAATAGCACTTCGAAAACCTGAACTCACATAAAAGTTCGAGGTTCTAATCGATCTAAAACTTTTTACTGTTCGCTCAGCACTAATTGTAATGTATCTTCTGATAATTCTCTTAGGGTATGTCCACACGGCATGTTTTAGATATATGTTTGGGTAAGTTTTTCGGACCCAAACACGTATCTAGCAATGCCCAGTGTGATTTGAATTGATTTCAATGTATAACATATATCGTCATACGTCTTTGTGATGCGTCTTTCTGATCCGTTCAAAGAATTGATATATCATTTCTTGTTCCGCTTTACGCACCAGACATCCTATTTAACCGCTTACCGCCGGAGCCAGTTTTGGCCTCTCTGACCGAGCCCATTTTTGAAATCTGTCATGTGTCCTTTATGTGAGAATAACTTTTGTTGACACTTTAACCCATCCATGTGATTTCAGATGTCTGTTTTCTCGTGACACATTGTGCTTTTAAGATAGTAGAAATTTTGTCCATAAAAAATGGTTGTTTATTTGTGAAAAAATATCAATTATCTTGGAAAAAAATGTGAAAAATTTACCAATTGCAAAACGTAAAAAATTGCTGCATGTAAGACAGATTAGTATTATTCACTCGCAAAATAGTTTTATAAACTAGCATCTCCCATGTGTCTGCTGTAGTTTGGCATAATTGTTTTAAATGTCTTTTTTTTTTTACGAGCATTAGGGGGGTCTTATAAATTTAGTAAGTATTTTTAAAATTTTCAATGGAAATTTGCATTATCATATTTTTAGGGACACCGTCAGTGCGAACGAGACTTTTGATTGACCTGTATGTTAGATACCCCATAAATGACCTATCTAAGAAACTACACCATTAATGTTTCAAAAACCAGTTTAGTAAGTTTATTTAACCATTAGGTGTTTCAAGGTATTAAAGCAAAGTGGAAGTGAAATTTCAAAATTTTCACTTTTCTTTTTTTTGCAGATTTTTCAATTTTTATACATTATTGACAAGAATGCGTGTAATGTGATCAGCGAATATGCAAAAATTTATATTGATTCCCTCAGATTCTGCGTTTCAGAGAATATCCCTTATGTGGGCCCAAGTGCATTATTTGGTCAACCACAAGCGCCTAGAATAGGAGGGCACTTATGGACTCTGGGTATTCATTTTCATTACAATTTTATTTTTATGGCCATTTCAGGTTGCGGACACCCTAGGTTCCAAACTAATAAATCCCCTAAAAAGACCCATATTGGAAACTACTACCCCTTACGAATATTATCCAGAGGTGTAGTGAGTATATTGACCCCACAGGTGTTCGGCTCTGAAAATAAAAAAATATATATTTTTTCCAATAATCTGCAATTTTAGCTGAACATGTTTAATTTGTACAAGGAATCTTGGAAAAAAAAGCCCCAAAATTGTGTTACGCAATATCTTCAAGTTCGCGGCAATACCTACAGGAGGGTGTAAACTGCTGTTGGGCGCATGGCAGAGGGGGTACAAGGGAGGGAGCGCTATTCTGGATTTTTGGTGCACTGTTATTGGGGGGGGCCATGTCGCTATTTGGCAAAGCCCCCAAATACTAGAACAGGTGAAACCTTCCAGAAGTTGTCCCCTTTTTGGATTCATACACCCTAGGGATTCATCTAGGTTGTATTTTGGAATTTTGGTGGCTACAGGTGTTCCCGTAGTTTTTTTTTAGCCTTGGCCATGAAATGGAGGGGGGGAAACGCAGGTTCCGCCATTGTTTTTGGGATTCATTTTTTACAGTATTCGCCATAAGGGAAAATGAACGGGGAATAACCCTTACTTGGGGGTCGGTACAATTACCAGATGATTTATTTATAAATTTTATATAGTCTTTTATGTTTTTGTTACTTTTACACAATAGAAGGAGTTTTATAAAAAGTTGAGTTTTTATGTTGTCCTAATTTTCTGACAGCCATAGCTTTCTTATTTTTTGCATATGGAGCTTCTTGTAGGGGCTTGTTTTTTACGGATAAGTTGGATGTTTTTATTTGTTTCATTTACGGGCGGGCATGTGATGCTATGATCACTTTTTATTAAGGTTTTATGGAGGCATTTAGTACAAAATAACAGCAATCCTGTAGTGGTTTTTTATTTTTATCTTTTACAGCGGGTCACCGTTGCGGTTAAATGACATGCTAGTTTTGCTCAGGCAGGTTGATTCGATTACAGCGATACTACAATTCTTGTTATATTTTTTATGTTTTACTGCGTTTAACAATAAAAAACAGCTTTTTATTTGAAAAAAGGAAACACGTTTTTGCATCACCGCAGTCAGAGCATAAACTTTTTTTATTTTTCTGTTTTATGGAGCTGTATAGGGATTTTTTTTGCGGTTGAGTTGTCGTTTTTATTGGTAAATTTTTTGAGGGAACAAGACTTTATGATAGCTTTTAAATCCGTTTTTTGGACGGCAGGGTGAAGAAATTAGCTGCAATCCTAGCAGTGTTTTTTATTTTTAATAGCGTTCAACCGGCAGTATCCATGACAAGTTTTTTACTCTGTGCATTGAGTCGATTACGGTGATACCCAATTTATGTTAGTTTTTTTTATTTTGAAAGCACAATTTTTTTTGAAAAAAATTGTTTTTGGTGTGTAAACAATTTTTATGCATCGCTATCTTCTATTAGCAGAACTTTTAAATTTTTTCCGTATACAGAGCTGTGTAAGGACATTTTTTTTGCGGAGATGGAAACTGAGCGTTTAATTGGCATCACTTGGATGAAGATATGTGTTTTTGATGACTTTTTCTTCCATTTTATGTGCTGAAGGAATGAACAAAAATCGCAATTCTGTGAACGGTTTTTTGGTTTTTTTTTTACGGTGCTTCACCGTACGGGTTTAATTAACATGACAGATTTATAGGTGGGTCGATAAGCATGCGGCGATTACCAAATAGGGTACTTTATTTATTTTTTATCTTTTTTGGGGCGAGTGCGTTTGTAAAGGGGAAAAAAAAAGGGCGATGGTACGTGTTTTTAATTTAATTTTTTGTGTTTGTGTCTTACTTTTTTACACTTTTTTTTTACTTTTTCACACTTTTTACACTTTTCCCCATGAGGGGAATTGCGTTGATACGATCGTAGAGCGTTCATGCAATAGGAGTTCAGCATACAGCTTATATGCTGTATGCTTGCGGTCTCCATGCAAACTGTCTGTCACGCTGACCACAATGCATTTGTGGGCATCGTGACGGTCCACAGACAACCCGGGATGCTGTCATAGGTCCGAGCTGACCTGTAGGAGAATCAGTAGCGGCGCTCAGCAGCCATTACGTGCGCCGAGATCGGCGGGCAGCAGGAGCTCATCCTGCCGCCCGCAGCCGCGATGTCGCGACCACGATGTCGCGACTTCATCGGGGGGTTAATCCCCGCGGCCGGAGCTCACTTCCGGCCGTGGGGGATGCGGTGGATGCTAGGGTAATTACGTGGTTCCATGGCGGCGATCTTGCGAGCTCCGCTTTGATGTGATTTGCGCGCAGATTCGCCTTGACGTAATCATACGGCAATTTGCGGGAAACCCCTAACCTGACTTTGCCGTATGAGTACGACAAATGTCGGTAAGGGGTTAAAACTATAGGGTGCGTTTCTGCTGCACAGAAAATGTATACAAACACGTACCACACTTTGGATAAGTTTTATGTGGCGTCTTTATACACATATTTTTCAGATTGATACAGCTTCTACTTCTGCAAAAGATGTTCACCACCCTAACATAGGATAGGCCTCTTATATGAAAGCTGTCCAGCAGTAGGATTGACTGTTGTCCATATAAACCAGTCAGAGCTCACAGCAACCAATCAGGACTCATAACAACCAATCAGAGCTCATAGCAACCAATAAGAACTCATAGCAACCAATCAGAGCTCATAGCAACCAATCAGAGCTCAGCTTTCATTTCTTACACTGCTCTGGAAATGAAAAGCTGTGCTCTGATTGGTTGCTAGGGCTCTGATTAGTTACTTTGAGCTCTGATTGGTTGCAATGACCTCTGACTGGTTGCTATGGGCTCTGATTGGTTGCAATGGGCTCTGATTGGTTGCTATGAGCTCTGATTGGTTGCAGTGACCTCTGATTGGTTGCTATGAGCTTATGAGCTCTGATTGGTTGCTATGGGCAACACAGACAGTCCTCATGGTTTGACAGTTTTCACACATAAGGCCCAGTGTTTGTTGGGTGAAGGTATAAAGGTGAACGTAATGAATTCATAAAATGATGAATATATTAAGGAAAGTGATTATTAATTGATGTAACGAGTGTCTTCTAGTAACGAAGGTTTTATTATAGTCACCATATTGCATCATTTTTGTTGTTTACATTTTAAAGAATGCAGATGAGGTAAAGGGGTAACTGCTCCAAATCACAATGTCATAGAGGCTGTATAGTTTATTAACCAGGTGAGTTGGACGTCTGGACGGTGTAATGTTAGGGTATGTTCACACGCAGCAGTTTTTTCTTAAATAATTCTTAACCCCTTTCCGACACTGGATGTACCCATACATCTAATGTAGGAAGGGGTCCCCCTAATTGGACGTATGGGTACATCAAGGACATCCTGTGAGCTCACAAGCAGAACTCGCATGATCGGCGCATGGAATCAAAGGTATATTATATTTGGCTTTAGCTCTATTGGCCGGGACCGGAGCTTGCACTTGCCATGGCCGATTAACCCTTTATATGCCTTGGTCATTCCTGACCACGGTTAAAGGGGTTGTCTCGCTACAAAGATTAGCTTTCAACATGTTGGGAAAACTAAATAAAAATGTTTTCCAAATATTTTTTTTGTTAGGGAGCTACAAGTGATTTTATCACCTTCTGTGCTCTCTCTGGTTCCCCAAGTGACCAACCTGTGCACTTCTCCCCCTCTGCTGTTTGTTCTATCTGATAGCAGGGAGTGACGTTATCACACAGGTCGCGGCAGCACAGAACTGCTGGCAGCCTAAAAGGGTTTGTGTGTTATTGATCTTTTCAGACAAAACCCATTTAATTCCTGTTTGTTTTTTTTAACCAGAATTTTTCCCTGGCCCTTTTAAACAGCGGAGATTTATCTTAATTAGCAGAAGTCTGAATACACGGAGCTCAAAAGGCAAAATTACAGACAGCTTGCCCGGGGAAATGACAGACCAAACCCAGCTTTATTTCATTAAGTTTTCCTATAAAAAACTTTGAGATGGGGGAAAACCCCCCTTTTTTAACCCAAAATTGCGGCCGGGGGGGCCCAAGGATATTTCCTATGTCGGGGGGTTTTCATGACAACTCGCAAATTTAAAACAAAGTTTTTTGGGGTTGCCCTGACTATTACAATTATATAGCAGAAAGGGCCCAATGTTCACATCGACGGTTTTGGGCCCCCGGTTTTATGGCGGGGGGTTCCGACGCGGTTTCTGCACCCAAAAATTTCACTTTCCAAATCGCGCCCCCAGTTTTTTAACAGGGTTTTCCCTTTGGGAAACCGCTTTTAATTTAAACACGCCGCGGGTTTGCTGCGCGTGTTTGAAAAACTCTCCTTTTCAAATTCTTGACAGGGGAGTTCTCAGCGCGGCGGTTTTTGGTCCGCGGCTGGGGGGGGGGTTTTCCCCAAAACCTTGCCTACAAATTTGCATGGGGGCAAAACCCTCCCCGGGGCAAGCCGCCCCCCCCCAAACCCAGGCCCCATTTGCGCCCCCCGACCACGCCCCAGGGGGGCCGGGGAGTTTTGGCGACGAGGTCGGGGACGACTTTTGGGGCCGCGGGGACCGCGGGGGAGGAAAAACCGTGGTCCAAAAAACTCCCCCCGAGGGGTTGGTGAACGAGGTAAAAAAAGGGCTTTGTCCTGCTTTTGTAGAATCAAATGCCTTATGGGGACAATTTTGCGGCTGATTGACCCATTAGGTTGTGGGATCAACAGCGACCGCGCAATCTAAGGTGAATGACAAAGGGGGGGGGCCCCGTCGGGTTTCATTCGGCACCCGGGCACCCACCGTGGGAGTTCATTGGTCTCCATGACAACCCCAAAACCCTTTCCCAAAAGGGCCCCTTGGGGTTTTCCCCTTTGTATACCTCCCCCATTCTTTTTTTTGGGTTTGGACATTTTAATAATACAGGCGAGTTTAAAGTCAGTAGGGTGCTGTATTTTTCTACCGGGAATCAAAACTCTCGCTGAGTTTTAGGCCTCTATGGGGAAAAGGGAAAACCCCAAAAACACTTTTTGTATGTCCCTAAAATGGCCCTCATCAAAAAATTCCAGCAATGATAGATGTATGCACCAAAATTATGCTACGCACCTAGATTGGGTGCCTTAAAGGAGTTTTATCGTTTGAGCTTTTGGGGGCTGTTCGGCTAATTTTCTCAGATTGAGTTTGAAATCCAGGGGCGAAACTCTCCTGTCAGCAGGGGGTCTCTCCTCCCCGGGGTAAAGGGGGGTCCCCTCCTCATAAGAAAATGTGACATCATCATTTTGTTTGAAGCCGGGGATGCAGAAAAGGGTTTTTCCCGGATTTTAAAAAGCTCTGTAAACCTCCTTTCCTGCTTATTTTGCAAAACCTTTAGGCTCCAAAAAGCGGGAGCAAGACCTATTTTTCTCTTTTGGGTTTTCACACAAAAAGACACTGAAAAACCCGCAGCTTTTTAAATTTTTGGTTTTAGTTTGGGTTCACCAAAATTGTACTGACAAAAAAGGGAGAAAATTTTTTTACTTTAATTTCAAGGAAAAAATGCCAGCTTTTAAGTAAAAGCTTCTTGCTTGCTTCAATGACTGGAATGCAAAAAAAAAAGGGGGGGGGGAAAACACTGACTTGTGCTTGGGTTTGGTTTCAGCGGGGGAGCATTGCTTTTACAACGAAGGGGGGTTTTGGGGTTTTTAGTCCCCCCACAGAGTAAAACCCCCCCCCCAAATTTTTTAAAACCCTATGTAGAGAGATCTAAAATTATATTTTTGGGCAATCTTTTATAATGATATATTTTACCCCTTTCCATAGCTTTCCCCCCCTCTAAAACCCGTCTCATTCCCCCCGAGTATAGGCATTGTATCACATTGTTTGGGAAATGTTTTGGGGGTGATACTGCCCGGTGGGGCCCCTCTATGGGGAGCTTTGTGGTGTGTTATGAAAACCCAAAATTTTAGATGGGCTAAACATTATATTTTTATATAATTTTAATAAAGTGTACAATTTAAAAAAAGAAAAAAAAAAAATAAACCGGGCGGGGGGGAAAATCCCAACCTCTTTTCTTGCAGAAATGATTTAAACCCAAGAAATGCATACACAAGCAGGTTTATACAGCCCAGTGTTGAAACCTTTTTTGTTATACACCCCCAGAAAGAGTCATAAAGGGGGGGGGCTTGCATTTGGGTCTGAGGAACAGGGAAAGCCCCCCCCCTTTTTAAAGTGGGCTTTTAAAAGGGGGTTTTTCTCACTTTCATTGATTCATCTTACTTCAGTCCTGTTTTCTTGGTTTTTCTTTGAATTCAGGGGTGTGTTTAATGGTTCCCACAGGCTGCCGGGAGAAGCCAGGTCCCGTAGCTATTGCAATCCCGTGCTGGCAGCATCAGGATTGATCAAAAAAAGGTTTTGTTTGCCAAAAGCGACCCCCAAAGGAAATGATGAAACTCATACAAGAGGGGGTTTTCTTGGAATAGGTAGGGGCACTGTTAAAGGACATATATTGCAAAGTGACTTGTTTTTGCAAGTTTTTTAAAATAAAAAAAAAAACCTTTTTAGTGAGACAAACCCCTTTAAGGACTGGACCCGGGGGAAAAGGGGGGGAATCAACCCCCTTGGCAAAAGCCTTTAAACAGCCCAGCCCTTTGCCAAGGGTTCCCACCCTTTTTGCTGAGTTTTACATTTGGGCCCGCAGACCTTGGTTTTTTACTAAACGATTTTTTAAAAGGGTAAAAGGGGGGTAAAAAACAGAGTGTTTTCAGGGGAGCCCAAACACAAACACAGGGGGCGTTGGGGGCCCGGGGGCCCTTTCCTTTTTTAAGGGGCGTATCCCAACAGGGGTGAATGAAGTGGGCAGCCCGCCCAAACACAGGGCAGGGGGCGTTTTCTAGGGCGCCCGGAACCGTTTTCCCGGGAGGGGTTCCGTACCAGAAAAAGCAGAAATAGAACAAAAGATTTACAGAGAAACTTTATATCTGCTAAACCAATTTACTGAGGTAATGCAACCCAAATTTCAAAAGTGCTTATTTTTTCTGTCCCCAAATCTGAGACATGATCTTTTTTTAACAATTTTTAAACCCCTTTTAAAATTATACTACGCATGTATACCGACGGGGCCCGATTTTTTTTTAAAGGCCCCCCCTTTTATTCAAGGGACACTATAACTCATTTAATGGGGCCTTTTTAAAAAATGGGGTGGAGGGCTATTTTTCTGGGCAGGGCCAAACCCCCAAATGTTTAGTAGATGGGTTTCTTTGGGGGGAATTGGGCAGAATTTTTTTGCTCACGAAATTTTCGGGTTTAAATTTTAATTTTTGAATTTTCAAACCAAAAGACCAGGGGAGAGTGACAACAAGCCCAAAATTTTTGGACTTGGGTGGCTTTTGGGCCTGCTTGCCATCAAAAGGCCCGTATCGGAGGGTACTTTGTTAACCCTTTTATTAAACCTGGCCATGAGTAATTATACAAAGGAGGGGGTTTTTTTTATTTTTCATTCAGGGGCCGGGGGTATAGTTTCCCGGGTTTCTTCCCCCAGAGGGGTTAATTAAAACCTTTTGGGGTTTTTTTCGTTGGGTCACTTGTTATTCATTCTTCATATCTGTTTTCCTTCACCCTTGCCCACCCACTGGGTTTTAATTCCAAGAAAATAAAACTGACAATTTCTCTTATCCTTATTTTCTTTTTTTTGTTATTAAAATTTGTCGCTTAGTAAAGGGAATTTTCCCCAAAAAAACCTCTTTGGGAAAGGGGAGGAGGATCCCCCATTTTTTAAAGCCCCTTTCCCACAAGGGAGATTTTGGGGTTTCATTTTGGCACCAACTTTGGGGAAAAAACTTCCCGAGATTGCCAGAGGGGTTTGGGTTTTTACCATTTTATGTGTATTTTATATTTATTATTTTATTTTATATATATATTTTATAATATATTTATATATTATTAAAATATTTTATATATATTTTATAATTAATTGTGAGCTTGCACAGCTCTGGGGATCACTCACAAATCCCTTTAGGCAGGGGGCAGAGGCGATAAACTGGTTTTAAACGGTTTTCTTGCTTCGTGTTTTATTTCACCAGCAGAACAAAAAACGGTTTTTTGGGGAATTTCATGCACAGCAAACTTTTGAACCCTAAACAAAAAACCTCCTGCCGTCTGAGCGCTTTAAATATACCCCAGGGGTTTTTGTTCCCTCCCCTAGCACCTTGGGGGGGCGGGTGTAGAGACACTGTCTTCCACCAGTGTGAATGGCCCAGCCAGAAGGTAGGGCTGGAGATGCAGGGCCCCCCCAGTTTAAGCTTACCTGTGACCTTATATACCCCGGGAAAAAACCCCCGGGAAAATGGGCCCTGGGGAGTAAGGGACCCCCCACCCTTTCTCTATGCTTTTCTCCCAATGAAAGGGCCGCCCCAGGAATGGCGGGTATACTAACAGACAACTTAAATGTATGTCGACAGTCTGTACTGCCGACACCTATTTAACAATGGCCTTTCACTCCACCAAGGCTTCTGACCTTGGTGGCATGTATCTTGCTCTCTCCAGGCATACGCCCAGAACCTGGCTGGGATATACACTCCATCGCAGACCTTCCCAGCTGAGGCCTTACAGTATATTATTATATATATATATATATATATATAATATATATATATATATATATATATATTATATATATATATATACACACACATCATTTATAGATGTATGTCATCTACAAGGATGGATTCATACCCAAATCGAGGATTAGGGCCCCAGAAAATGCCACAAAAACATTCCCTAGACCATAACACTGCTACCACCAACTTGTGCTCTTCCATTCAATGAAGCAGTAAATGTGATTCATCAGAGAAGACACAGTAGGGTTAGCAGAGGTGAGGTGACATCCATCTGCTCCGGGGCCCCATACACAGTAGGGTTAGCAGAGGTGCAGTGACATCCATCTGCTCCGGGGCCCCATACACAGTAGGGTTAGCAGAGGTGCAGTGACATCCGTCTGCTCCGGGGCCCCATACACAGTAGGGTTAGCAGAGGTGCAGTGACATCTGTCTGCTTCGGGGCCCCATACACAGTAGGGTTAGCAGAGGTGCAGTGGCAACCATAAGCGCTGAGGCCCCATTTGCAGTAGGATTAGCCGAGGTGCAGTGACATCCGTCTGCTCTGGGGCCCCATACACAGTAGGGTTAGCAGAGGTGCAGTGATGTCCGTCTGCTCGGGTCCCCATACACAGTAGGGTTAGCAGAGGTGCAGTGACATCCGTCTGCTCCGGGGCTTCATACACAGTAGGGTTAGCTGAGGTGCAGTAACATCCGTCTGTTCTGGGGCCCCATACACAGCAGGGTTAGCACAGGTGCTGTGACTTCTTTCTGATCCGGTGCCCCATACACAGTTGGGTTAGCAGAGGTGCAGTGACATCCGTCTGCTCCGGGGCCCCATACACATTAGGGTTAACAGAGGTGCAGTGACATCCGTCTGCTCTGGGGCCCCATACACATTAGGGTTAACAGAGGTGCAGTGACATCCGTCTGCTCTGGGGCCCCATACATAGCAGGGTTAGCAGAGGTGCAGTGGCATCCGTCTTCTCCAGGGCCCATACACAGTAGGGTTAGCAGAGGTGCAGTGATATCCATCTGCTCTGGGGCCCCATACATAGTAGGGTTATCAAAGGTAAAGTGACATCCGTCTGCTCTGGGGCCCCATACACAGTAGTGTTAGCAGAGGTGCAGTGACATCCGTCTGCTCCGGGGTCCCATACACAGTAGGGTTAGCAGAGGTGCGTGACATCCGTCTTCTCCAGGGCCCATACACAGTAGGTTAGCAGAGGTGCAGTGACATCCGTCTGCTCTGGGGCCCCATACATAGTAGGGTTATCAAAGGTAAAGTGACATCCGTCTGCTTCAGAGCCTCATTTGCTGTAGGGTTCGCTGAATGGGTGCGTTAGAGACAAGTCTGATCACCCTATAGGTCATTTTGGTGAAGAGCTGCTCCTCTATAGAGTGTCCTCCGCCCTCATGCACCTTCATAGCCGACATTCACCTCTCACATCAGTGGCACGGTGTGCTCCGCAATTTCCATGTCACTTACTCACAATGCCGCCATTTTTCCACTCACTAAACATTCACCACACCAGCCTCCAAAAGGTTAAAAACAACAGATGCACACATACCTAAAAGTCCATTATCATCCCTTTTTGCAACTCTGATAAATCGTTCCTTTTACCCATGACAGAAAAGAGGAATATTTGCAGACAGCCTATCACACACCTTATATACTCACCAAGCCAGGGCACCACATGTGACTTCCTTCATGAGTTATGCACTGCCAGCATCAAAAGTAATAATAATAATGTGACTTAACTATGCAGACTGTATGCTTTTTACATCTATATACTGTATTACTAAACTAACATTGACCACAATACAGGTGGACAATAGTAGAAAGAGGCTAAACATGGAGAAACCAACTTCCTTCCCTGTCTCTGTAGAAAAGGAATCTGTTCATATTTGAGTATAGGGTTAATCTCTCTCTGTGCAATGTCACGTGAACCAGAACACGCCCTAGAAATAAAACTTTAAGTTCCATTTCCTGTAAATCCTGAAGCCATGGTGTCTGCTGAGGTGAGAGACGAGCTGCTCTGCTCCATCTGCCTGAGCATTTATACAGATCCTGTAACCCTGAGATGTGGACACAACTTCTGCTGGCTCTGTATTGATCGTGTGCTGGATACACAGGACGGGTCTGGAGTTTATTCTTGTCCTGAATGCTGAGAAGAGTTTCAGGAGAGGCCTGCACTGAGGAGGAACATAGCTCTACATAATGTAGCAGAACGTCTCCGGTCTACTCAGCAACCTCAGGAGAAGATCACCGGGATCTGCTGCACTTACTGTATTCACTCTTCTGTCCTTGCTGTGAGATCCTGTCTGCTGTGTGAGGCTTCTCTGTGTCTCAACCAATCTTAGGATTCACAACAAAGGGAGCAAACACGTCCTGCTTGACTCGGGCACCAACCTGGAGAACAGGAAATGCCCCTCCATAAGAAAATCCTGAAATATTACTGCACCAAGGACGCTGCTTGTATCTGTGTGTCTTGCAGTTTGGCTGGAGATCATTTGGGAACCGGGTGGAGATGCTGGTTTGAGGCCTCTGAAAGAAGAAGAAGAAACGAAAATGTTCTCCAGAAACTGATCACAAAGAGAGAGAAGACTGAGGAAAAAGTCCAGAGTCTGAGGAACTTTTGAGAAAAGCTAAGAAAAGCATCTGGAGAAGCCAAAGAGAGTCACTGCCCTGTTTATAGACATCAGGAGACGCTGATAAACCTGGAGAAGAGGGTCCTGAGTGAGATCTCCAGGAAAGGAAAAAGGAAGTATCACTCTCATCCTCTGCTCTGATCCAGCAGCTGGAAATAAAGAAGGACGAGCTGTCCAGAAGGATGAGACACATTGAGGAGCTGTGAAACCCATACGGATCCACTGACTGTCTTACAGACCGGACACAGGTGACTTGTGTAAATCCGGAGGAGGAGGGGAGGTGATGAGGACACAAAGGGCCCTTGATGGAGGTGATGAGGACACAAAGGGACATGATTGGAGGTGATGATGAAACAAAGGGACATAAATGGAGGTGATAAAGGACACAAAAGGACAGATAAGACACAGGATGTAGATGTGGATGTAATTAAGTGGATGTTACATGCAGGTTTCTCTAAAATAATGACAGATATTTGAGCATCTCACCCGAAAGACGAAAAAACAAGAGGCCTCTCCTCCAAAAAAAATCCGAAGTCCTTTCAGATACAAACAAATTTTAAACCCGTGTCAAATACAAAATATAGGGATAATAATGTAATAGTCCAAAGTAGGAGTCTTGGGGGAAGCTAGCGTTGGCAAGAAAGCAAGGATCTATGGTGAGGGTTCCTGCAACGTTTGCTGGATATAAACACAGCTGCTAAAAAATATCCTTATATAGACGACTTGAAAACTGCAACCTGGACAAATGTGAATCAGAATTGTCCAGAAACATCTGAGAGATTCCAGGATTGTGATCCCGGTTTAATTAGTAGCAAGGACTTTCCCCGGGGCAACTTTACTGGGATGTAGAGATCATTGAATTATCACACAGTTGGAAGGTGGGGATGTGTTACCCCAGTATAGACCGGAAGGGGCTTTAGTCATACATTGGACTTACTAACAGGTCCTGGTGCTTGTGTGGAGGGGGGGGGCATGTTATAAATAAGTATTCAGTACTACATGACAATAAAGTGACCCGGTACTTCACCGGATCTCCAGTGATAGTGTCAGGATCTGTCTGGATTACGAGGCCGGGCAGCTCTCCTTTTATGCGCTGTGTGACCCCATCAGACACTTACACACCTTCACTGCCACCTTCACCGAGCCCCTTCATGCGCATTATGGCTATTT
>JAODAL010019582.1:0-71649 GCA_025379985.1 Phyllomedusa bahiana
AGCATTCCCTTTCTGGAAACAGTTACCAGGGCGATCAGGCACACTCAAACCCTCATAGTTTTAAAGGGGGCCCCTGAGAATATTTTCTCTTCGGGCCCCTACCAGAACCCAAATTGCTAACCCCCATTCTCTAGCCAACACATTTCTATCACTCCCTATACTTCGGCACTTATATGTATATAGATGTACTGTCAGGGTGGCATCCAATTTTTATGTAAACCACCCCATATTTATGTCATATAGCTGGACCATTGTCAACCTAGCATTCTTCCCCTTCGTCCACCCATACACCCTAATAGATTACAAGTCTTTGACGAGCCCACCCCCTTGTGTCTCATCTGTAAGTAGCTTTTCACTGTATAATGTCTTTTTCTCTGTACCTAAACACTCCAAATTGTAAAGTGCTGTAATATGTTGGTGCTATTATTACTCTTAAGTGAAAATGGACAAATTGTGCCCAAAGTGTCTATATGTTGTGCGACCACCATTATTTTTCAGCACTGCCTTATCTCACTTGGGCATGGAGTTCACTAGAGCTTCACAAGTCACCACTGGATTCCTATTTTACTCTTCCATGAAGACATCATGGATTTGGTGGTGTTAGAGACCCGCTACCCCAAACCTTCTTTTTTAGAATGCCCCAAGATCCAATGGGTTTAGGTCGGGGAGACGTGTTTGGGCCCAAATTCCAGCACCTTCACCCTCATTTTCTTTAGCAAGATAGTAGTCATATTGAAAGTGTGTTTGGGGTCATTATCATGTTGGAAAACTGCCATGTGGCCAGTGTCGGACTGAGGTGCCTAGGGCCCACAGAGGAGTTGATTATAATGGTCCACTTTGCCTTGCTGTCTCCATCACCTGTTCGGTGCCTCCGCCCATTCACGTTTCAATTTATGCAGACCGATGTGATGACATCATCACACTAATCTGTAATCAGATGGACTCGGGGCTTCTGGTCTTCCTCCCCTAATTTCGCGGACCCCCGGGGTAAACAAAAGGGGACATTATGAAGCTCCCCGGGTCGGGCCCGTTTTCCGCTATTTTTCCACAAATCTGGCCCAGATTTATGTCGGGGCCAGGGCCCGCTCATACATCCTTGAAAAAGTCCGCCGCGCCTCGCCATGGTTAGGCGCAGTGGGGGAATTTGGCGCAGTGGCGGGGCGCTGTCCTGAGATTCCCGCCCGGTAGTGCACTCATACATGCGGGGGAAAAGCCCCGGCGCGCCTCGCCAGGTGGGGGGGGCCAGCACGGGGACTGAGGCGCAGTGCGGGGCTGCCCCCAAAGATTCGCCGGGAGGTGCGCACTCAACAGCGGGAAAAGTCCGCTCGCCCGCCATGTGGGGGGGACGTGGGGGGACTTAGGCCGTCGCGGGGCTGCGCCGAAAAATTTCTTTCATGCGAGACAGGCGGGAAAACAACGAGAAATCATTCCACAGTCGGTGCGGAGTACGATCAAAAATCGCCTTTATAAGGCGTTAAACTTTTCTCAGAAAAGAGCTAAACATCAAAAATAAAAAATACAAAAAAACAAAATCACTTTCCAAAATACCTAATTCAAGAATAGGATATTGGAAATTGGGGGGAAATACAGTAATTCAAATTCTGAAAGCTTTCTCATTGGTCGCAAAAAACCGGGGCCAATCAAAAAAGGAGCGCAGTGAAACTTTTAAAAACCAATAGAGAACTATTGACCAATCAAATCAAAGGGGGGGGAAACAGTTAAAATCAGTAAAAAAGCAAAAAGAGCTGTTTTGGCTGAGTAACGGGGGGCTTGGCTACTCAGCAATCAAATAGGACCCAAAAAATTTTTTAAAAGGGAAAATTTTAAATGGGGAAAACGAAAAAAAAATATTACCATCAAATAAAAAAAAGTTTATTTCTTTATTTTTGTTGCACCCAACATTGATCCTTGGGTAAGGGGGAAATAAAGAAAAAACTGATTTATTTAATTAATATATTTTTTTCGTTACCCATATTATTAAATTTATTTTTTTAAACAATGTAAACTTTTTTGTATGTTATAATTTTTTTATTTCGGCCCCTGTAAGTTTTATTTCAGTTGCATTAGGGGAAACCCCGGAGCTCAGTCGCTCTCCCATTGGTCCAAATAACGGCCCCTCTTTTAACTTACCAATAAAAGTTGCCAATTTCTTTTCCCCCTAGAAATCTATGAGAAATAGCTCGCGCTTGATTGGCTAAGATGGACGAGCCCCCGCGCTCAACCAAACAGCTTGTTTCTGCCTTTTTTTCGTATTTTTTAACTGTCCCGCCTTGGAAAAAAAATTTGGGCAATTTTTCTCCAAGGTTATAATGGGTTTCCCCGTCGCCCTAATCTGATTGGGCAATTCTCCCCCTAGGGTAAAGGGCCAGTCGTCCTATTCTGATTGGCCTGGTTTATGGCCAATCAAAGAGCTTAAACAATTTGAATTACTGTATTCCCCCCATTCTCCTATTGCATTTCCCCATTAGCGCCGTCTCGGGGACAAAGGTTTTTGGGGTTTTTTAACTGATTTTTTTCAGAAGGTATTAGCTCTTTATGTGAAATTTTACACTTTTCAAAATGATTTTTTTATTAATACTTCAGCCCCACGGGCCCGAGAGCCCAGATTTAGTGCGCCGCTCCTCCTTTGCTACAATGGGGGAAGATTCCGCTTGATGGGCGGGATAGCCAAGCCACCCCAGCTCGCCCAAACACTTTTTCTGTTTTTTACTGTATTTTGAACTGTCCCGCCCGGATTTTGATTGGTCAAAAACTTCTCCCCCAGGGTTTTAATGGGGCTTTGTCACTCCCCATTTGATTGGTCAAAGTTTTCTCCAAGGGATAATAGGCATCGCTCCTATTTGATTGGCTGGTTTTTTGCCACCCAAAGAGAAGAGCTTAAAAAATTTTTAATTACGTATTTTCCCGGGGAAAACCTTATTGCAATTCCTTATGAGCGCCGGTTCGGCGACAAACCGTTGTTTGGGGATTTAAATGCTTTATTTTTAAAAAAGGTTTCAGCGCTTTTTCTGATAATGTTTTCCACTTAATAAAAATGATTTTTTATTCAAATCCATGCCCCACGCGCTGACCCCGGGGAAATTTCATTGGGGCCCCATTCCCCCATAACTACAAGGGGAAAATTGCACCGCCGATTGGCTGGGATTGCCAAGGCCCCCCGCATTTAACCAATCAGCTCTTTTGCCTTTTACTGTATTTTTAAATGTTCCCCCCCCTTGGGTTTTGATTTGGTTTAAAATTCTCCATAGGGGTATAATGGGTCTTTGTCGCTCCTATTCTGTTGGGTGAGTAGCCAAGCCCCCGTAGCTCAGCCAAAACTTTTTCTGCATTTTTTACTTATTTTTAACTGTCCCGCCGTTGATTTGATTGGTAAAACGTTCTCCAAGGGTTTTTAAAGGTTTACTGCGCCCTTTTGATTGGGCCGGTTTTTTCCGACCAAAAAGAATGCTTTCGAATTTGAGTTACGTATTTCCCGGCAATTTTTCCAAAATCCGATTTCTTTATATTGCCCATTCTAGATTTTTGGGGAAAATGATTTTTTTTTTTATATGTTTTTTTTTTTAGGTTCACTCTTTTCTAACTGTTTTTCCGCCCTTTTAAAGGGGATTTTTTTCGGGTTCATACTCTGCTGCACGGCGCCGAGATTTCTGTCGCACTTTTATTCTCCTCGCATGTTCCGATCCTGTTTCCTTCGCCGCCCCCGGGCATTTAGACCAAAATAAACCAGGGGTCCCGCCGAGCGCTGCACTGCGCCCCTTTTTCCGACTCGCACGTACATGCCCAGAGTATACGAGCTGCCGGTCCCCCCGGAAGCCCACCAACCCCGCCCCCACCCGCCTATTCCCGCCCTTCATGCGGGGCGCAGCCGAAAGTGGGGAACGCTGCTCCTAACACCGCATCCCCGCGTCCGACAGCGGATTCGGGCTGGTGAGGCGCAGTATACGCCAAAAAACAGGCGTAAAGCCCGTTCATACATGTCGCCCAAAAAGTCTAAAGATATACGTCCCTCCCCGAATTATACATTTTATATAAATAAAAATATATCAAAAGCTTTAACACAAAGTACTGAGTATAAAACCACTACGTAATGGTCATACAGTTACCTAAAAACACTGCTACAGAAAACCAGAATCCCAAGGCTAAAATGACCAATAATTTCACTAAGACCAAATACCGCATGACCACATGTAACCACCACATAGTGACTGAATAATACCTCAAACTATGACCACATATCCCCACCGCATAGTGTCTGAATAATACGACAACACCATGACCACATATCAACACCACATAGTGACTGAAAAATATTTTCACACCATGACCACATATCAACACCACATAGTGACTGAATAATAACACAACACTATGACCACATATAACCACAACATAATGAATGAATAATATCACCACACCATTACCACATATCACCACCACAGTTACTGAATAATAATGCCACCACAAACACATATTACCACTATATAGAGACTGAATAATACCGCCACACCATTACTGAATATAAACCATTAGTCTTTGCACACATATAAATGATTACAGTTCAGGTATATTTAGTGACTCACAGGTGATGTTTCTCTGAGTCGTTCACGTTCCTTTTTCTCTCCATCCGGTCGACACCTTCATGCTGACTTCTTCCAGCCTACACTCATCCCTGTTGGACAAAAATATCTTAGAATACTCACTTTTCCAGCACCTTTTTGCCTTTTCCCAACTTTATACAAACTTCCCAAGTGGGAGAGAGTGAGCTCAGGCTACAGCTTAGAGGCTCAGAGGAGGAACTGAGGACTAAACCCTTGGAGATTGTGCTACGGCTATGGCCTGTATCTATCAAAATCAGATTCTGTGGTCCGAACTCTTTCCTTTGCCCCCTCCCCCCCAAAGATCAGCCGCGGTAGGATACTAATCCTGGTGGTGCAGGGCGGGTGTTAAATTCTGGCATGCTTTGGGTTTTTTAGTAGTTTTTCTTTTTTTTTTCTACAGATTTTCCCCTTGGACTATGATGGATTTATTGAACCAGCATTTGATAAAATGGTGTGGAGGGCCAGGGTTGGGGAGATTTTATTTAAATAAAGTGCTTTTTTTTGGTTGTGTCGATGTTTTTTTTATATTATTTCTAGCATTAGAATAGAGATGCTACAAAACCCTTTTTATGACTCGCGCGGGGCTTGTCTCAGTCTTGGGGAGACAAAAAAAAACACACGACTGACACCAAGCCCAGCACTGTAAGAGAAAAATCTGTAAAAATCCTCATTACTAAAAGTAAAGGCTGGGGGGTGGACCTCTGGGGCCACCGCAAGCGATTATAGCTAAGCCACGCCAGGGAAAAATCTAATAGCCCCGTTTTCACCAGAGCCCCCCCGCAAAGCGGGGGTGGACTTGCTGGGCGGTGAGGCTACCAGGTCGTCCCCCCTGAAGTGACTTTTTTGCGATGGCGGCAGAGGGCAGCGTGGGTACAGAGTCGTAGTCCGAGAATCGTAGTCGTGGGCAGGCAAGGACAGGCGCGGCAATGGTTCGGGTCGAACGGGCGGAAGTCAGGGCAGGGGGGCAAGGTTCGAGTCGAAACGTAGCGAGAGTCTGGTACACAGTAGGCAGAATACACTTAAAGAAACGTTTGGGCACGAGGCAACATAGATCCAGCAAGGGTATTGTGGGACGAACCTTATAGGGGAAAGCCCCGGGCAATTAGCAATTTAAATCGGGGCCTGGCCCTTTAAATCCTCGAGAACGAGCGCGCCAGCCTTAGGCACGGCATGCGCCTCGTCCGGCAGAGGGCGCGACCAAGGACGAGGTCAGGTGATCCCCGCAGGCGCGAACCCCGCTCGCCCGCGGCCACGTCGGCACCCGCCCGGGTGGGCACCCGGGGGGCCACGGGTTCCCCCGGCCCGGGCTGAGGAGGGGGAGGTACCGCGACAGTACCCCCCCCCTAGGTCTCCCCCTCATTTTAGGCTGAAGGAACTTACGGATAAGGTCTTGGTTTAGGATATTTGACTCCGGTTACCACGACCACACATCGGGGCCCAAGCCCCACCAAACTACAAGAAAAAATCGTTTTACCCCCTGACGATCTTCATGTCTAAGATGTCCTTCACTTCAAAGACATCAGGGATTCTAGCACAGGAGACGGAGCAGCGCTCCTCTGGGAGAACCGGTTCAGGACCAGAGGTTTTAGGAGGGAGACATAAAAAAGCGTTAGGGCCCCGGGAGAGATGGAGGCAGGCAAGTTTTATAGGACACCGGGGTTTCAGTTGTCGCAGAATTCTGAAGGGTCCCAGAAACCGCGGACCCAATTTAAAAGCTGGGGATTTTTGAGGCGTAGTATTTAGAAAGAAGCACACTTTATCCCCTGGGAGGAATGTTGGGGGAAGGTCTTCCCTCTTGCCCAGCCTGGGTCTTCATACGGCTGAAGCCTGGAGTAAGGCTTGTCGGTTCTCTCGCCAAAATGATCCTGATATCCTGAACCTGGTTTTTCCACGGGGGAACCTCGGGGGTGGAAGCCGGGGAGGGGAGGGCGCGGGGGGACGGCCATAGACCACGGGAAAGGGAGAAGGGCCATTTTGAGTCGGAGTCCCGATGATTATATGAGAACTCGGCCCAAGACAGCAATTCGGACCAGTTGCCCTGCCCGTCCGGACACGAAGTGCCGTAGAAAACTCCCCCAAGATCTGGTTTACCCTCTCCACCTGCCCATTAGTCTGGGGATGATATCAGAAGAGAAATCTAGCTTTGTTTTTGCAACCGGGAACACAGGGCCCAACCTAGAATTTAGAGACAAATTGGACGCCTCGGTCGGAGACGATGTGGGATGGTAGACCATGCAGACGAAAGATTTTGATGGAAGAAGTATCCTGCCAATTGGGGAGCATAAGGGAGACCAGGAAGCGGCACAAAGTGGGACATTTTAGAAAATCGGTCAGTGACTACCCAGATGACCGAGTTTCCCGAAGAAGGAGGAAGGTCCGTGATAAAGTCCATGCCTATGTGTGTCCATGGAGACTCTGAACTGGCAGAGGGATTTAAGAACCAGCGGGGCCTATGGCGAGGGACCTTGTTTTTGGGCACATGTGGGGGCAGGAAAGAACGAAGTCCTTGATGTCTTGGAGCAGGGTTGGCCACCATAGTGACGCGAGATGAGGACGTAGGATTTCCGTGCGCCGGGGTGGCCGGCCAGAAGAGAGCTATGCCCCCAACCCAGAATCCTCCTCGTGAGCACGGGACGCACGTAGGTTCTGCCCGAGGAAACGTTCCGGGGATCCACAGGAGCCACATGAATCAGCCGTTCAGGACTTATGATGTGCTGTGACACCGGCTCCTCCTCGGGGATGTCAGACGCACAAGAGAGGGCTCCGCCTTGAATTCTTCTCGCCGGTCGGAAGTGTATCTTGAAATTAAAGCGCGAGAAGAAACAGAGACCAGCAGGCCTGGCGAGGGTTCAAACGCTGAGCTGTCTGGAGGTTTTGGAGATTTTTATGGTCGTGAAAAACGTGAAACGGGTGCCGAGCTCCCTCCAACAGATGTCGTCACTCTTTCCAGGCCAATTTTATGGCCAACATTTTCCCGGTCTCCAATGGCGTAATTACGTTCCGCCGAGGAGAAGGTTTTTAAAAAAAAACACATGTGACGGTCTTGCCTTTAGGGCCCTTCTGGGTCAGGAAACAGCCCCGGCTCCCACGGAAGAGTCATCCACCTCCTAGGCTGAAGGGTCTTTCTGGATCGGGCCGGGACCAAAATAGGTGCTGAGGAGAATACTGTCTTCAGACTGGAGAATCTTCCCATTCGCCGGACGGGAGCCAGCATCTCGGGTTAGCCCATTCTTACGGGTGGAAGCCCAGATTGGAGCCACAGCGTAAAAGTGGGGAAAGAACTGGCGGTAGTAGTTGGCGAATCCTAGGAAACTTTGAATCCCCGGGAGCCGACGGGTCGTGGCCACTGCTGGACCGGGGAGATTTTACTGGGCCCAAATTGCAGACCTCGACAAAAACTATGACCCAAAAAAGGAAAGGCTGGCCTTTGGAACCGACATTTCCCCAATTGCTACAATCGTTTGCCCCCAGTGTCGCAGAACCTGCGTATTTGTAACCGATGGTCGGGATTCAGGGAAAAATCAGGATTCGTCCAAGTATACAATGCGCAGGTTACACAAGCCCCAAACACGTCGTTGACGAACTCTTGAAATACGGCGGGGGATTTCATAGCCCGAACAGCATCACGAGATACTCAAAATGCCCGTCCCGTGTGTTGAAAGCCGTTTTTCCACTCATCCCCTTCCTATTCTGATGAGGTTATATCTCCTCGTAGGTCTGATTTAGTAAAGGGCCTTGGCTTCCACGGAGGCGATCATATAGCTCGAGATCAGTTTGGGAGAGGGTAGCAGTTCTTCACCGTGATCTTGTTTAGCCCTCTGTATTTAATAACACCGGGCGAAAAAGAAACCGTCTTTTTTCTGGACGAAGAAGAAACTAGCCCCGGCGGGCGAGGAAGACTTTGCGTATAAAACCCCTTTGACAAAATTTTCCTGGATATAGGCCGACATGGCCTGGGTCTCGGCACGACAGAGGGTAGACCCTACCCCGAGGAGGACTGGTTCCGGGAAGGAGGTCGATAGGGCAGTCATATGGCCGATGGGGTGGGGACCTCTCAGCCTGTTTCTCGAGAAGACATCTCCAAAATCCTGGTACCTCGCCGCTGGCAGAAACCCTTTCAGAGACTTGATAGACGACTGGGGAGGAGAGATGGACAACCGGGGGAGGTGCCCACCAAACAGAGTCCTGGCAAATCCGTTCCCAACGCAGGACTTCACCTGTCTTCCAAACAAGTGCAGGGGGGTGACGTTGCAGCCAGGGCAGCCCCAACAGGATCGCCGAAGACGCGCGAGGCAGGACATGAAAGGAGATCTTCTCCGTGTGGAGGACCCTACACGGGGGGTCACCCGGCCGGGTGATGAACAGAATGGGGTCACGAGAATCTCCCCACTGACGGATAGATAACCAAGGGCTTCTCCAGGCGGGTTACTGGCAATCGATAGCGTGACCCCCAGGGAGGCGTGAAAAAAAGTTCCCGGCGGAGCCGGAAATCCAGGAAGGCAGAGGCCCGGAACGATAGACCAGAATCCGTCGTTACTTGTACCGGCAACAACAGTCGTGGAGAGGAAGAGTGAGAACCTAGGGACGCCTCTCCTATGCCACCTAGGTGTGAGCGTTTCCCGACCGCTGAGGACGCTGCGGACAACTCCTACGGAAATGGTCCGGACTGGCGCAGTAGAGACAAGTGGACCCGACAAGTGGACCCGGTCCACCTGCATGGGTTCCTCTGTAGTGAACTGTGTGGGGAGCAGCGGAGGCCTTTGGAACACGGGGACCAAGCGAGGTAGACGGCGAGGCTGGGGCCGAGCCACACTCTTGGCTGAGCTCCTGCTGTCTCTCCGTGAACCGCACGTCAATGCGGGTAGCCAGATGGATAATTCGCACAAAGAAGAAGGAAGTCTCTTGCCGCAAGTGCGTCTTTTATTCTGCTTGACAGACCCTTCTTGAACGTGGCGCAGAGAGCGCGTCGTTCCCTGACAGCTCGGAGGCTAGGATGCGGAACTGGACCGCATATTCCCCAACGGAGGGGTCCCCTTGGCGTAGGTTCAGTAGCGCTGTCTCCGCGGAAGATGCTCGCGCATTCTCCCTCGAAAACGCTGCGGGAAATTCGTGAGGAAAACCTGTAGGTCTGCAGTCACAGGGTCGTTCCGGTCCCAAAGGGGTGTCGCCCAGGCCAGGGGCCCTTTTTCCCGGGAAGCAGGCTCACCATGAACGCCACCTTCGCCCTTTCAGTGGGGAACTGAACCGGCCATCACTCCACGTGCATGGAGCACTGCGTAATAAAGCCTCTGCAAGCTTCGAGTCCCCCTCAAACTTTGGAGGGTAGAGGAAGACAAGCTTCGGACCCCCCAGTTGCCACGGGACGGCCGAAGGAGATGGAACCATTGGTGAAGAGGGAGTTGCTGCTGCTGGGCGGCCAGGAAAATTTGGGGCATCATGGCGGGCAGCTGACCCAATTGCTGGCCTGTTGTGCGATCTGCTGCGAAATATTGGCCGACAATGTTCATGAGATCCTCTAGACTTGGCAAGGGGACCTTGGCGGGGTTTCCCTGGCTGGATCTAACTGTAAAAGGCTGGGTTGGGGGACCCCTGGACCACCGCAAGCGATGATAGCAAGCCAGCCAGGGAACGGAATCTAAGTAGCCCGCGGTTTTCCACCAGAGCCCGCCTCAAAGCGGGATGGACTTGCTGCGGCGTGAGGCTACCAGGTCATCCCCCCTGACGTGACTTGCTTGCGATGGCGGCCGAGGTGCAGCGTGGTACAGAGTCGTAGTCCGAGAATCGTAGTCGTGGGCAGGCAGAAGGTCAGGGCAGGCGGCAATGGTTCGTGGTCGTAGACAGGCAGGAAGGGCAGGGCAGGCGGCAGAGGTTCGGAGTCGAGAAACGTAGCAGAGGTCTGATACACGGTAGGGCGAGAATACACTTTAAGAAACGCTTTAGCTAAGGCACGAGGCAACATAGATCCAGCAAGGGGTGATTGTGGGACGTGACCTTAAGTAGAGGAAGCGCCTGGCAATTAGCCAATTATCGGGGCGCTGGCCCTTTAAATCCTCGAGAACGAGCGCGCGCCTTAGGATACGGGCACGCGTGCCTCGGCCGGCAGAGGGCGCGGACAGCACAGGAGCGAGGTCAGGTGAGTCCCCGGCAGGCGCGGACCCCCGGCTCGTCCCGCGGCCAGCGGCGGCACCCGACCCTGGTGGGCACCCGGGGGGGGGCGGCCACGGGTGCGCCCGCGGCCCGCGGGCCGAGGAGCGGAGGGTACCGCGACACTAACACTGGAAAAATAGTGGTAAAAAAATACATTGAAAGAGCACAAAAAATTTATTTAAATAAACACTCCCCTACAACATCCCTCGTTGACCATTTTATTAATGAAATGGATCCAACTCTCTCCCAATGTAATCCAAAGGCAAAACCTGTAGAATACAAAAACACTAATCAACATTTGGCTGACGGTCATCTATAATGCTTAGCACAGCATGAGTGTTAAATATGCCCCTATAGATAGTTAAAACCCCCTTTTAGATAAGTAGTCCCCTAAATTCCCCTTCAGGTAAGTGGGTAGGCAATCAAGGTCCCAGTTATGTAGGCAGGCAAGCCATAAGAAGATGGGTAAATGGACAAGGCCCCGGATAGGTAGGTAGTCCCTAGGTAAATAGGTAGGGCCCAAGCAGTTGGTGGGTTTGCCCAAGGTAGGTAGACACTAGGTAGTCTCCAAGGTAGGTAGGTTTGTAGGCCTCTATGTAGGCACTAGATAGGCCCCAGATAGGCAGGCAGCAGTAAGACCCCAGCTAAGTAGGCAACAGTTAGGCCCCAGATATTTAGATAGTAGATTGCACCCAGATAGGTAGGTAGCTTATCCCCAGGTAGTAGGTAGATTGCACCCAGATAGTAGGTAGAGTGCCCCAGATAATAGATATACTGCTATAGGTAGGTAGATTTGCCTTAGATAGTAGGTAGATTTCCCCCAGCTAGTAGGTAGATTGCCCCCAGGTAGGTAAGTAGATTTCCCTCAGGTCAGTAGGCAGATTACCCCCCGGGTAGGTGGACTGCCTCAAGTAGTAGATAGATTGCCCCCAGGTAGGTAGATTGCCTCAGGTAGAAGATAGATTGCCCCAGGGAGTAGATAGATTGCCTAACATAAAAAGTAGATTGCCCCAAGTATAAGGTAGATTGCCCCAGGTAGAAGGTAGATTGCACCAGATAGGTAGGCTGTAGATAGGCAGCTAGGTCAGACTCCATTAGATTAAAAAAAGATACACTCACCTCTCACCATTCCCTGATGTGCAGCTGTCCGAGCAGGCTGGGCTTCTCCTTCTGAAGCGCGGCGCAAGTGGTGCGATATGACATCATCGAGCCATCTGCGTGGTGACACACAGCCATCCCCTAGTATGTCTAAAGCCTAGGGCTTTAGACTTACTAGGTAGAATAACGGAGCAGGCTCCGATAGCGCTCTGCTTCGCTAGGGGCCAACGCAGACATGCCTCTCAGGACAGAGGGCCTGGGCATTCTTAGGTATAGTATGCAGGCTGGTCCTCTGGTGGGACAGTCCAACACTGCCTGTGGCCCAGTTTTCGGAGAGAGGGGATCATGCTCTGCTTCGGTATGTCACAGTACCTGTTAGCCTTCATAGTTCCCACGATTAACTGTAGCTCCCAGCAGCACTCATATAGCCTTAAACCATGAAACTCCTACCACCATGCTTTACTGTAGGGAAGACATACTTTGTACTCCTCACTTGGTTGCCGCTACACACACTCAACGGCATCTAAACCAAATAAGTTTCTCTTGCTCTCATCAGAGATGCAGTGTATGGCATATGGTCTGAGCATTGACACTGATTCCCCCCTCCCCTTTAACCTCTGCAGGTACCTCACATATGTCTATTTTGAAATGACAATCTCAGGATATGATGCTGAGCATGTCCAGTCAACTTCTTTGGACGACCACAGAGAAGTCTGTTCTAAGTGGAACTTGCCTTGTAAAACGTCTGTATGGTCTTGGCCACTGTGCTAAAGCTCAGTTTCAGGGTGCTGGCAATCTTCTTATAGCCTAGGCCAGTGATGGCGAACCTTTTCGAGGCGGAGTGCCCAAACTGCAATCCAAAACCCAGTTATTTTTCGCAAGGTGCCGGCACGGTAATTTAACCTGAATACTGAGGCGACGCCTCTGCTGCCCATAGAAAACAAGCGGAGCTCAGCCTTCATTCTTTCAGGGCAGTAGAATAAATGAAAACTGAGCTCTAATTGGTTGCTTTGGCCTCTGCTGGTTCTGTACTAATATTAATAGAGTATTATTGAAAGTGTCCTGATAATGCAAGTAAAAATAAAAGATTAAAAACGTGTGTGTATGTATATAAAGTAAGCAAGGAAAATAGCTGCACTTCCCACACCAAATATATATGTGTATACCAGCAAAAAAACTACCAAAAGTCACAGGTCAATAATCAGGTAAAAGTTACATTATGGAATTTTTTTTTTTTCAATTGGGAGTGCTGTAGTTCTTCTGGATATATGTGTGTGTAAAAATTTAGGTTTTTTGTGTGGGGTGTATCTATTTAGAGGGGTGTGTGTGCGTGTATCTATTTAGAGGGGTGTGTGTGTGTGTGTGTGTGTTGTTTGTATTAAAATTTTGGGGTGTGTGTGTATCTATTTAGGGGTGTGTGTGTTAATTTTGGGGTGGTTTCTATTTGGTGTGGTGGGATCTATTTAGGGGTGTGTGTATCTTTTAGGGGGTGTTGTGTTTTGTGTTTCTATTTGGTGTGTGTGTATCTATTTGGGGTGTTTAGTGTATCTTTTTTTGGTTGTGGTAAATTAAATTTTGGTTGGGGTGTTTTGTCTTATTTTATTTAGGTGTGTGGGGTTTGGTTTTGTGTGTGTGTGTGTGGTTTGTGTGGGTCTATTTTTTGGGGGTGTTGTATCTATTTAGGTGGTTTGTTGTATCTTTTTTAGGTTTTGTGTTATTATTTAGGGGGGTTGTGTATCTATTTAAAGGGGTGGGGTTTTAAAGTATTTAGGGGTGTGTATCTATTTAGGGGTATGTTGTGTATTAATTTAGGTGTGTGTGGGTGTGTGTCTATATTTGGTGTGTGGGTGTGTGTATCTATTTAAGTGTGTGTGTGGTGTGTGTATCCCATTTAGGTGTGTTAATATTTTGGGTTTTTGTGTGGGGTGGGGTTTTTGGGTGTATTATTTAGGTGTTTGTGTGTGTGTATTTATTTAGGTGTTGGGTGTGTATTATTTAGGTGTCCCGCGTTTCCCTCTCTGTTACGGGGTCCATTCTGTCTGCGTGTGTTGTCTTGTGTTCAGGGGTATCTCTGTGTGTATCTTTTTATTTTGTTTTTTTTATTTATTTGTGTACATATATAGGGATGTAAATCTGTAAGGATCTATTTTTTGGGATTTTTTTGGGGTGTTAAAAAATTGGGGTGTTTTTTGTGTGTGTAAATATACACTGTCTCCCGTGTAATTTTTGTATGTAGTATATAATTTTTATATATATAAATATATATAAAAAAATATATATATACATACAAATATATATATAAAATAAAATATATTTAAAATATATAAATATATATATATTTATATTAAAGTGTATCCATTGATGTATATGTTTTTAATTATGTTTATATATATATATATATATATAAAATATATAATATTTTAAAATATTATATAAATATATATAATGTTTGTATGTTTTGTGTATCTGTGTGTGGCCCTTTTATATATGTTTTGTGTAAAATCACAATAATTTACTGTGTTTACCATTTTTAGATGCCCACAGCCCCTGGACACACACACACACATAATATATTATATTTTATATATGTGTATAATTTTTTATATAAAAATACAAAACACATATTTTACAGTACGTACACACATACAGGTACGCACCAAAAAATATATACCCCACACATACACCCAAGCAAATGCCCCAACGCACGCAACCCCACAGACACCCCTACCCGTTTCACACCACGCGCACCCCACAACACATACAGATACACAGTTTCACAAAGCAAAACACACAACCGGGGGCACACACAGACACACCCCGATACACACACACACACCAGACACACATACAGATACACACCCCACACAACCCCGAACACCCATACATTTATACGCCAGATTTTGCACACACACATACAGATACACCCACAAAATCCACACACATACATATAAAATACCACACAAAAAAGCACGATACCCCCCCACAAACATAGAAAACCCCACACCGATAAAACCCTACAATTTTCCACCCCACAAACAAATCCCCCACCACACACCACAAACACATGCAGATACGCACAGGGAGACACACAATTTCAGATACCACACATAAAGCTACTCACACACACAAAACACATACAGATACGTTCACGGGGCACACAACAGTACGCACAGGGGCACTTTCAGATACACACAGCAGCGCCCCCCGAAGGGCAAATACAGATACACCCCGCAGACCCCACACACTTTCACACAGCAACAAAACACATACAATACACACAACATAAAGAAGCCAAAGATACCCACATCAGACACACACACACAGATAACCCAGCAGACACACACACACATACAGGGTACCCCACAGCCCAAAAACACCACACCCCAAATACAAAACAGCAACACACAAAACCCGTTTCACACAGCAGGAAAACGCACACACAGAAACACAGGGAAAACACACACACAAAAATACACCCCAAGCAACACACACCAGATACACACAGCAAAACACAAATACACATTCCACACACATACAGATACACAAAGCAGACACATACAGCAGACACACACACAAAAACAATAACCCCAGCAGACACACACAAAACAGTTTCACACGCAGACACACACAGATACACACAGCAGACACACAGATTTTCACACACACACCCCACACACAAAACCCGATTTCAAAAAGCAACAAAACAGCAGACACACCAAAAACAGATACACACAGCAGACAACACACAACAGATAAACACAGCAACACACAGAACAGATACACCCCAGCAAACCCCAAAAAACCCACGACACGCCCCACAGGAAAAGAAAAGGCCAAAAAAAGGAAAACACATACAATACACACAAACGGGTTACACACAGATACACACCGCAGACAACACAAAATATAAAAAACAGTAGACACACACATTTTAACCAGCAGAAAAAGACACAGCAAGGGGCACACACACACAGCAGACACACCACACACAGCAGACACTTACCCCAACCCGCAACACACACAAACCCACACATACAGAAACACACCCCCAGATAACACAGCAGACACAACACAACACATACACACAGCAAAACATACACCCCAGCAGGGCACACACACCACAAAATACACCCAGCAGACCCAAAAAGACCAGGACAAAAAAACAGACAGTTTCGCACAAGACGATAAACCCCCCCCACAATCCCCAGACAATAAAAGCACGACACACATACAGATACACCCCAGCAGGGCCCCACACCAAAATACAGATACAAAAAAGCAGGCCCAAAAACACCAAACAGATACAAAACAGCAACACACACACATACAGTAAAACACGCAAAGGGACCCCAAAACATACAAAAATACAACCCGCAGAAAACATACAAAAAGATACATTTCAGCAGAAAATGCACAGCCCGCTCACACACATACAGATACACACATCAGGCACACACATACAGATGCACACACATACAGATACCAAAAGAGGGAAACACATAAATTCACACAGCACACCAATACAATACAAACAGCAGACACCAACAATAAGCACGCCCCACCACAGACAGATACCCCACAGCAGGTCACAAAACAGATAAAAACAAAAACTATATTTCACAGCAGGACACACACAAATATATACACAGCAGACACACCAATACACACAGCAGAACACACACACATATACACACAGCAACACACACAAACAGACACACAAAACACTTTTTACACCCCAAACAGGGCACACACACACCCCAGATTTCATACACACAGCAAAACAATACACACAGCAGACACACACACAGCAGATACATACACACAGCAGACACATACACACAGCAGACACACACACACAGATACACACACAGATGCATACATACACACAGATACACACAGCAGACACACACACAGATACATACACACAAACACAGCAGACACACACACAGATACACACACAGATACACACACATACAGATACACACAGCAGACGCACACGGACACTTTCAATTAAAACCCCCAACACATTTCAGTGGGACACCCCGAAATTTCACACAGCAGAAAACGCAACACAGATACACCCCATCAGACACCAAAAACCCCTACAGATACCACAAACAGACACCACCCCATACAACAAAATACCCGTACCCACAGCAAACAACACACATACACACAGCAAACACACCCCCACACAGCAGGGCCCCACAAATTTCGCACAAAAACCCCAAATACGCACACAGCAAACCCTCACCCACATTTCACACAGCAGACCGCACACAAAATACACAAAGCAGACACACACCCTGGCCCCATTATTAAAACCAACACACACACGCGCACACACTGCAGACACACACAAGCACACGCATACACACAGCAGGGCAGAAAACACAAACATATACCACACAGACAAACACACAACACTATCCCCACAGCAGACACCACACACACACAACACCACAAACAAAACACACAACACAGAAAAACACAAAACAGAAGGGCACACAAAACAAACAGAAACTTTTCACACACAGCAGGGCACCTTTCACACAGGGAGACCACTTACACACACAGCAGACACTTACACACAGCAGACACTGACACACAGCAGACACACACACACAGCAGACACACAAATACGCACACACACAAATACGAAAACCGCAACATCAAAAACACATTTCACACAGCAGAACCCCCCACCCCAATACACAAAGCAGACCACACATGCGCCCACTTCATACACCAAAACACAAACACGGCACACAATGCAGACCCCACACAAGCACACGCATAACCCCGAAGCTGAAACACCCACACACATATACACACAGCAGACACACACACACCCCACATATTTTAAAAAAGCAAAAAACACACACCCCAGCGAAAAACACACACAGGGGACACACACAAAAAGGGGAGACCCCACACACAGCAAACCCCTTAAAACCCACAAACAGACACTTACACACAAACAGGGCCCCTTACAAAACAGCAACAACCCTTTCCCCACAGCAGACACTGAACACCAGCAGACACATACACATAGCAACACAACACATAAAAACACCACACAGGGACACACCCGAAAACACACCACACACCAAAAGACACCAAAAACAGGTACAAACCAAACAGACACAAAGCCACCCGTACACACAGCAAAACCACCAAACACAGACAAGCACACAGACAGAAAGCAACCAGCACACAGACAGTTTCCCCTGGGACACACACAGCAGACACGCATGCCCCACCCACACATACAAAACAACAGCAGGTCACACACATTCAGATAAACCAAACAGGCACACACACCTAAGATTAAAACACAGCCGGGACACACACATACAAGGGTACACACAGCAGGCAAAACACCATAAGATACACCAGCAAAACACATACATACAGATTTTCACACAGCAGATCACACAGCAAAGGACACACACATACCCGAAAACACCAACAGGGTCACACACATACAGGGTACCACAGCAGGCACACACATACAGATTAAAACCCGCAGGCACACACATTTCAGATACCACAGCAGGCACACACAAACAGATCTACATGGGCCCAAATCTCCCGTTTTTTTGGGGGGGGGGTCCGCTATTTGGGGTCCCCCCCCGCCCCCCGGGGGGGGTTGGCATTTCCCCCCGCCGCCCCGCAGGGGGGCGGGGGTCCCTTTTAAATTTTCCGCGGCGCAAGAGTTGGGTAGTGCGCTACTCTTTCGCCGCGGGACCGCCCTACAGGGGGTGCAGCGGCCGAGCGGGCCCCTTTAAACCCCCCCCGGTCTCACTGTGCGGGGAGGGGGGAAAGGGGGGATCGCTCCCCCCCTCCCTTTCCCCTCCCGTATGTACGGCGCCGGTTTTGTGCGCCGTACATTTCAGTTTTAGCGGCGCAGGGGGAAGTGAAGCCCCGGGGTGCGGGGGGGGGTGAGCGCGGGCTGCTCTCACTTCCCCCTGCGCCCTGAAGAGATCGGTCGGGGGGGCGGGGGGGGGGCGCTGCGGGCCTGGTTTAAAGGGAAGTGGGTTTTATTAAATTTTAATTTTTTTTTAGCTTTTAGGGGGCTCTACCTGGTAACAGAGAGGGGAAAATACCTGGCCAAAAAATGGGGGCATTCCCCTGGCAACGAGGGGGCCCTACCGGGCTAACCGAGGGGGCACTACCTGGCTAACAGAGGGGGCACTACCTGGCAACCAAAGGGGGCATTACCTGGCAACAAAGGGGGCACTACCTGGCAACAAAGGGGGCACTACCTGGCTAACAGATGGGGGCACTACCTGGCTAACAGATGGGGCACTACCTGGCAACAGAGGGGGCACTACCTGGCAACAATGGGGGCACTACCTGGCAACAATGGGGGCACTACCTGGCAACAAAGGGGGCACTACCTGGCAACAAAGGGGCACTACCTGGCTAACAGATGGGGCACTACCTGGCTAACAGAGGGGGCACTACCTGGCTACAGGGGGGCACTACCTGGCTAACAGATGGGGCACTACCTGGCTAACAGATGGGGGCACTACCTGGCTAACAGATGGGGGCACTACCTGGCAACCAATGGGGGCACTACCTGGCAACCAATGGGGGCACACCTGGCAGCCAAGGGGGGCACTACCTGGCTAACAGATGGGGCACTACCTGGCTAACGATGGGGGCACTACTTGTGCTAACGATGGGGCACTACTATGGCTACGATGGGGGCACTACTTGGCTAACAGATGGGGCACTACCTGGCTAACAAAGGGGCACTACCTGGCTAACAGATGGGCACTACTGGCTAACAGATGGGGGCACTACCTGGCTAACAGATGGGGCACTACCTGGCTAAAAGATGGGGCACTACCTGCTAAAAGATGGGGCACTACCTGGCAAACAATGGGGGCACTACCTGGCAACAATGGGGCACTACCTGACTAACAGAGGGGCACTACCTGCTAACAATGGGGGCACTATTTGGGCTAACAATGGGGGAAACCTACCTGGCTAACAAAGGGGGGCACTACCTGGCTAACAAAGGGGGCATCTACCTGGCTAAAAATTTGGCTCTACCTGGCTACAGAGGGGCATCTACTTGCTACAAGGGGGCATCTACCAGCCTGTAAGGGGCACTCCCTGGTTATGGGGGGCTACTACCTGGCTATAAGGGCATCTACCTGGCTTTCTTCCAAAGCCGTTATGCAGTTAGGTGGAGTGGGTGTGGCTTTTTGAAGGGGCGTGGCATACCGACAAGATGGGCGTGTCCACGCGCGCCGCCCACTAGAGTCTCCTGCTTTTTCACTTTCAAAAGTTGGCAACTATGATACAGATACACACAGCAGACACGCAGACAGATACGCACGCACACACACAGACAGATACGCACAGCAGGCTCACACACAGATACACACACATACATATATACACAGCAGACACACACACATATATACACAGCAGACACACACACACATATACACACAGCAGACACACACACACAGCAGACACACACACATATACACACAGCAGACACACACACAGCAGATACATACACACAGCAGACACATACACACAGCAGACACACACACACAGATACACACACACAGATGCATACATACACACACAGATGCATACATACACACACAGATACACACAGCAGACACACACACAGATACATACATACACACACAGCAGACACACAGATACACACACAGATACACACACATACAGATACACACAGCAGACACACAGATACACACATACAGATACACACACAGCAGAAACACTAATACGCACACACACACACAAATACGCACACAGCAGACACGCACACACATACACACAGCAGACACACACATGCGCACACATTCACACACCAGACACACACACACGCGCACACAGCAGACACACACAAGCACACGCATACACACAGCAGACAGAACACACACACATATACACACAGCAGACACACGCACGCGCACAGATACACACAGCAGGCACAGGCACGCGCACACATACACACAGCAGACACACGCACACACATACAGATACACACAGCAGACAGATACACACAGCAGACAGATATACACACAGACAAATACACACAGCAGACACACAGATACACACACAGACAGATACACACAGCAGACAGATATATATACACACACACACACACACACACAGATACATACATATATGTGTGTACAGTAAATTACACAGGGGAGGTGTTGACTAGATTTGGGCACTGCAGCACACTGAACGGATGACTGTTGTCTACTATTTCATTCCTTATCATTGTGGAGGAGACAGCAGTCGTTAGGGAAGTGTGAACTCTCCCAGCTCCGGCACTGCTCTCATCTATGCAGAGAGCTGGACAGTCTGGACACAAAGGGAGACAATACATAAGCACGATGCAGGCTGAGGTGCCGGCCACACAGCTACTCACTGTGTCTGTCGGCATCTTGTCCTCCCGACCCCACAAGTCCCGCTCTTAGTTGGAGAAGGAGCTTGGAGCTCAGAGCTCTGCTCATTCTCCTCCCGCCCCCGACTTCACACAAGCAGCAGCGCTTGTAAAAAAAAATAAAAAATACCGGCAGCAGCGTCTAGCGACCCATGGCGTGTGTGCCAGCAGAGAGGGCTCGGAGTGCCACCTCTGGCACGCGTGCCATAGGTTCGCCACCACTGGCCTAGGCCATCTTTATGTAGAACAACTATTATTTTTTTTTTATCCTCAGACAGTTCTTTGCCATGAGGTGCCATATTGAGCTTTCAGTGTCCCGTATGAGAGCATGTGAGAGCGATAACACGAAATCTAACACATTTACTCCCCATTCACATCTGTGTCTTTGTAACACTATTGAGTCACAGAACACTGTGGAGGGAAAATGGCAAATTGGGCACAATTTGTACATTTTTACTTAGGGGTGTACTCACTTTTGTTGCCAGTGATTTAGACATTGATCGCTGTATGTTTTTATGTTGAGGCCACACCAAATGTACATTGTTATATAAGCCATGCACCAACTAATTTACATTGTATCAAAATGTCCTCAGTGTTGTCCCATGAAAATATATAACACAATTTTTACAAAACCTTGAGGGATGTACTCAATATTGTGATATACTGTAAGTGGAGGTGTTTGGTCTGCATTGTACTGTATACTTGACATTTATAAGCAGGAATAAAATTTTGCCTGTGGCTTTATATTCATGTCTGCAGGGACACTGCATGGTAGGTTTTCCAACAGAAATGTATATTCTTGATATTCTCCTTCTTGCATTGCCTTTACGCAAGGATTTTTTTATCCTGCTATTTTCATATCCTATTGTCCTCAGAGAGTCCATTGTCCTGAAGGCAGTATACTCATCCTGAATCTAGTCACTATTTAGAGAGATGAATTGTCTTCTGCCACTTTTTTAACACTCATCGTATTTTATGTAGCATATTTAGTAGTTTTTTTTTAAATAAATAGCACTATGTAAAGTTTTAGGCAGATGTGGAAACTTGTGTTATTAAATGTGTATTAACTCTGTTAATAGTTTATTTTCATCAATTTGCAAAATGCAAAGTAAATCGACACTATAGAAATCAACCTCGCTATTTGGTGTGACCACCCTTTACCTTCAAAACAGCATCAGTTCTTCTAGGTACACCTGTTTTGAACCTTTTGGAGAAGTAAGCACAGATTTTCTTTGGATGTAGCTTGCTCACATCCTGCTATCTCTTCATGTAATCCCAGAAAGACTGGATGGTGATGAGATCAAGGCTCTGTGCGGCCACATTATCACTTCCAGGACTTCAAAGGCCGAGGGTGGTCACATCAAATATTGATTCTATTTTTTTATTTCTCTTTTGTTCAGTCACTGTGCACATACTAGTACTTCCCACTAGTGTTGAGCGATTACGTTGGCCATCGACATCGGTCGATGGTCGATAGTCGGCCATCATCGACAAGATAGTCGATAGTAGATTATGATCGATGACCATTAAAGTCTATGGGAGAGCAACAACACCTTCATTCTTACACCCAAACAGGGCTGGAGAAGCTGGAATTAACATCCACAACAGTCAAATGGATACGTGCTACATCTTAGGCAACACACTTAGGTTATAAAAGCCACAGAAAAAAAATCACACACCATTCACTATCCCTGTCTTGCACCACAGCATGAGCCTTAAACCTGCATGACCCACAAATTAAAAAGTGCCAGAAGGCAGTATGATTTGAACCATCATTGTACTTGAACTGGACATTGAATATCCCTGTCCTGGAACGCAGCATGAGCCCCAAACCTGCATGACCCCAGATTAAAAAGTGCCGGACAAAGGAGTCTTTCAACCACCATTTTAGTTTCACTGGACATTGACTATACCTGTCCTGGGCCACAGCATGAGCCCCAAACCTGCATGACCCCAGATTAAAAAGTGCCGGAAAAGGTGTCTTTCAATCACCATTTTAGTTTCACTGGACATATACTGTCCCTGTCCTGGGTAGCGCTTGCCCCTCAGGTTAAAATGCACTGACGACGCAGCAACGAAAACTGTCGTGCTGAAGCAGAGTGCGGAAGCGGAAGTGTGAGAACTCCAGCCTTCCTCAGTACACAGTCAAGACCTGGATAGTGCTTGCCCCTCCGTATGAGTGCGGACCAATTGCGCTTCACTTGGAAATACTGGTAGTTAACGCTCCTGTTCCACCCAGGTGCCCTTTCTCTTGGCATTCTTTTTCTCATTTTACTCAACGTGCTGGAGGAAATTGTCTCTGTATTTTGTTTTCTGTCCGTGCTCCATACTCCATGTCCTCTGAATAACCTACATCTGGTCAAGTTTTTCCTGTACCTCCCTTGTACAATTCAGAGGAATTTTTTTTCCAGCTATCTTGTAAAATGCAAGTTTTTTAGTAGTTTAATTCTAGAAAAACACATTTTTTAAAAAAGATGGAATCCCACCATGTTTTTTGTTTTCTTTTTTTAATTGTATTAAATGGGTTGTCTCAATACAGGGATTGATAGCATGTTAAAGATCTTGCAAAAACAAGTCATTTTGCAATATGTGTCCATTAACAGTGTCCTACCATTCCTGTTTCTGCAGCACCCTCACCCTTGAGCCACTCTTGACAATTGGAAGAACAAATGTCTGTTAGAAACCACATTTTTTTTACAATAGGACCTGTAGTCTAGCTGCATTTCACAGCAAATGCCCCAAAAATTCAAAACATGACAATTGTGCTGGATGCAGGTTGCATTAACCACTGAAGGACAGATTGGCGACGCTGTTCGTTACTGAGATTCACAGGGCCCTGACCCAGCGACAACAGGCCTGACGGTCCTGCAACTGACGATCCGCTGGCATGCGTGTTGTCGCCAGCACTGGAAGGAGCACCTTCTCTCATACCTCTACCTCCATGTCCTGGCCCCCTCTATGCTCGCTTACACCTGAATTTTCGTTCCATGTTCAGAAATATAAAATTTTTGAAGGTATGGAAGTTTGGAAAGTCTCTTATTAAAAGACAGCAAATCACAGCTATTCTCAAATCCCTCAAATCAAAACAAAATTGCTGGATTCAAATTTAACTGCAAAGTAGATCTATCAACAAAGCTGGCCTGCGCTAAAGTGAAAAAACACGTATCTGAAATGTATTCGGATAATAAAAGGTATTTTTGGCACCTATAAATTCACCTGTGGTGACTACAAAATTGCTGTATTCAAATTTAACTGCAAAGTAGATCTGTCAACAAAGCTGGCCTGCGCCAAAGTGAAAAAACACGTATCTGAAATTTATTCGAATAATACAAGGTAGTTTTGGCACCTTTCAATTCATCTGTGGTGACTAAAATTGCAGTATTCACATTTAAGTGCAAGGTGCCTCAATGAACAAAGCTGTAGTGCGCCAAAGTGAAAATACACGTATCTGTAATGTATTCGGATAATAAAAGGTATTTTTTGGCACCTATCAATTCACCTGTGGTAACTACACAATTGCTGGATTCAAATTTAACTGCAAGGTGGCTCTATCAACAAATCTGGACTGGGTAAAAGTGCAAAAAACACGTATCTGTAATGTATTCGGATAATAAAAGGTATTTTTGGCACCTATCAACCTGTGCTGACTACAAAATTGCTGGATTCTAATTTAACTGCAAGGTGGATATATCAACAAAGGTGGAATGGGCAAAATTGAAAATGAACACCTGTCTGAAATGTATACTGATAACTAAAGTGGAGTTTTGCACCTAACAAAGAGACCTGCAGTTACTAGAAAAGATGTGTATCCTAATTATAAGTTCAGGCTGCCCAATATCCAGGAACTATTTCAATAGAAAACTGTTAATAAGAAAGCTATTGCAGTGCAATGTCTACGTTAAGTCTTGGTAAAACTTTATCCAGAAATTCTTTATAGAGCTTGTCTGTGATCGCCCGCGAGGGCCCCCCCCTCCGCTCCCCCCCCCCCCCCCCCCCCCCTGACTTTTACAGCGGTAGATGCTCCTTTAAAATTTCCCTCTACCTAACTACATAAATCTTCCAATCTCTAATCTAACTAAGTTGTAAAGATCACAGCTAACAGTAGAGCTTTCTCTGTGAAGAAATAGATTAATTTCGCTGAGCTGTTTGGACACAAGCAGAGCGCATGTCCTACTCCCTCTGAGACGCTGAGAGACACTGAGGCTGAACAGGAAGGGCTGGTCTATGTAAAAAGAGGTAAATGTGATTTTTCCAGCCAATCGCAACCATACACATCCCAGTCATGAGTCCACACACATCTCACCCTGCCCCTATTCTGTAAGCTGATTTGCTGGCCGCTAAACTGACAGGAAGCGCCGAAAATGGCGCGATCTTAATAGATGATGCACAGATTTTAACCTAAATTATCGCATGATCTAAAAATTTCGATCAACATAAAAACTGTGCCGATTTCAACTTTGTCGATAATAATCGCTCAACACTACTTACCAAATCACCTGGGTTGTGCAAAACACTCCCACAAATAGGATAGACCACCCACTCACCCAAGAAGGTGAACCTCTTACAGCCACATGGCTGCCAGAGGTTCTTTAAGAGCAGCAGCATCATGAGGCATTGATCCAGTATCACTGACAGCCAAGAGGCGACCCCCTCAGCTAGAATATAAAGTCTAGCTGCAGGGCGCATGGCCTTTTTAGCATGTGCGTGCCACCTGACAGGAGATTTGAGAACCTATGTTCTCTGCTTCCCTCTCCCTGCGTCCTTTTACATAGCTTTCATGGAAGCTGGATAGCGTATCCCGTTTCCTGTAAAGCTGGGTGACACACTATACCACACAGATAGCCCCCAGTTTGTAACTCCTAAGTAAGCCTGGAGGTCAAGGTGTAGTTCCCCAGTGTTACTGAAGGTTACCATGGAGTAAGATCCTTGGATTTATTCTGAAGAATGCAAGGGATCTTTCCAGGAGCTGTGCTGGCTGTCCGCAACAGTGTGTTGCAGGGATGAGAGCCCTCTGTGGGCCACAGGAACTGTGCCTTTTTCATGTGTATCCACTATTTCTGCTGAGGACTGTGGTGAGACACCTGAGTGCTGGATGAAGAAATCCTTTGGTTTTTGTCTGTTTTGTTTTGTCTGCTGATTAAAGGGTAGCAAAATACATAAAGCACCTATCTATTTGGCACAAACTTTGCTGTGGGACGGATCTTCTAAGACCCCAAGACTGACAAAAAAAAACCCTCTCACTTTTACCCCAATGCACCTGGGGTACTCGGTAACCATCAGAAAAAGACCATCTAATGTGATCGTCTTAGCTTCAGGGGCTGCTGTGGGCTGGTATTTTTAGGATGAGAAAGACCCAATATCCATGGATCTTCCCATCCTAATAATATCAAGCTGCAACCTTGGATGCTTATGAAAATGGAGGACATTGGAGTCTTTATATTATAGAGCTGACTGATATATCACTCCATGGCGAAGTTTCGTAAGACTAAGCTTCCTTTTTCAAGCATGCGCCATCCATCTTCAACCTCACTTAAATGCTAGCTCATTTACATACCACATGACCTAGCTCATTTACATATCACATGACTCCGATGTTTGCTATATACAATCAGCTATTGGTCACTGGAAGTTCAACATGGCACCCCATGGCAAAGAACTGTCTGAAGATCTGAAAAAATTTGTTGCTCTACATAAAGATGGCCTAGACTATCAGAATATTGCAACATCCTGAAACTGAGCTGCAGCACTGTGGCCAAAAACCATACAGTAGTTTAACAAGACAGGACTTTCTGTGCTCGACCAAAGAAGTTGAGTGCACATGCTCCGCATGATATCTAGAGATTGTCTTTTCAAAATAGATATATGATTGCTGCCAGCATTGCTGCAGAGGTTACAGGGGTTGAGGTCAGCCTGTCAATGCTCAGACCATGCTTGACAATGACCTGTGCTAAGGTTGAAACATTCAATGTATCTTTGGGTGTTTTCTGGAGGAATAAAAATTGACTATTAATTTTTTAGAACCTGCTGGATGCTGTCTCTTCATCTTGTTGTTGTGTAAGTTTTAACCCCGTGGATTCAGGGACTTGTCATCATTTCTGATATAACTGTGCTGTTGGATCCTGCTTTTGGTGTTTGTTCAGACGATATGTCGCACACTGCATCAAATTGTTCTGGCAGGCTGTCATCCCAGAAGGAAGCCTCTTCTAGAGATCATGAACAAGAAAGCCTTGCTGTTGAAGACAAGCAGACAGAGGACAGAGAACCAAGTCCTGTGGTATGATGAGACCAAGATTAACCTATTTGGGTCACATAATGTCAAGTGTGTGTGGAGGCAACCAGGTGAGGAGTACAAAGACAAGTGTATCTTGCCTACAATCAAGCATGGTGGTGGGAGTGTCATGGTTTGGGGCTGCATCAGTGCTGCCAGCTGTGGGGAGCTACAGTTCATTAAGGGAACCATGAATGCCAACATGTACTGTGACATACTGAAGCAGAGCATTATCCTCTCCTTTCGGAAACTGGGCTGCAGGGCAGTATTCCAACATGAACACGACTCCAACTCACCTACAAGACCACCACTGCCTTGATAAAGAAAATGAGGGTAAGGTACTGGACTGGCCAAGCATGTACTCCAAGCATCTTGGGAGCATGCTCCGATCGGCACGAGCTCCTGAATACCCGGCGTAATTGCAGGGCGTACAGTATGCCCCGCAATTAGCGTGTGAACATAGTCTTTGAGCTGGAAGACAGGACAGATGTGTAAGTACATGGCGGTCTTAACAACATTATGGGCCACCGGACAGAACTGTGCACTGAGCCCTCCCAAGCTACACAACTACTCACATGCATTTTTAAAATATTTTTTATAGCACTCAATATTGGGATTAAATGATATGATAATTTTAAAGATTAGAGCATTACAGCGATACTTATGTTTACCTTTATTTTTCTTTTACAAAATAAAATGTTTTTTTTATTGGGGAATCAGCAGTTTTGTGTTTATTTTTTTATTACTTATATTTTGTTTTCCTTTTTTTATAGTCCTGAAATAGGACTAAACTTTTATAATACATAGCAGTACAAAGCTTTATTGCTATATATTATTCTGTACCTGTGACAGACAGCCTTTTATATTCTAGTATGCTCCTGTATATGGCATGTCTAGAGGCCAACAGTCTTCTCACTGTGGACTATCCTGGAGATAACTGGTCCCACAGCTGCTTACACTACATGCCACTACTTTCTCCCCAGATGTCGGGACTCAGAACTGCATTAACAGTGAAGGAAGCTTATACTGGTGGACCGGGCAATCAGACAGGAGGTGGAGTTGGGGCGAAGTAGAAGATAAGACATGCTGCAGCAATACCACTCTAAGGAATTCCACTTGTGGCAGTGAAACTTTCCCAGCAGGGGAGGAGACTAATCTGATGGTACCAACTGCTGCAGATGTAACTGAGTGCAACAGTCATGCAGCGGTGAAAGCAGGCACCCTGATGGGCTCCCTATGCTCATGGAGTCCTTTGGAAGAACTCTAGTGTGTCCAATCGTTAAGACAGCCTGGGACAAGTGTTAGGATCTGTGTAACATTTTTACAAAGACCAAATTGTCATTACTAGATCACTGGGAAAGAGCATCTTCAAAATGGCAGGTCTTTTGCAGTGTTTTTAGTTTGTGTTGGTTAATACCTACCAAAAAATAATCTGAGGAAGAACAAGTGGTGAACTGGTGACACGATCATAGTCGTCTAAGGCTCTAATACATATGTGAAGCAAAAGCTTGCTTACATGGTCTAATCCCACAGAACAGCTATTGTAGTACAAGCATATAGAAACGTTACTGCTGGCTATGATATAAAGGTGTTGGGACACACAGCCTTCTATGGTTGGGGCTGAGTAACAGCAGACCAGTCACAGTGCCCATTGTAGCCCTTGTACACTGCCAAATGTATCCACAATGGGTATGTGAGTATCAGAACTGGACCATGGAGCACATCAAGAAAAAGGCCTGACTTGATAACTTTACTCTTCTACATTATGTGGTGGATGCTCAGTTGTATGTGTATCACTTACCTGGGGAAAGACTTCACCGGAAGCACTATGGGATGATGGCAAGAAACAGTGTAATGCTCTGTGCAATGTTCTGCTGGTAAACCTTGTGCTGATGCTACGACTGATCAGTGCGTAAAATGTTTTATTGATAACTCGTTTCACAGCATTGTCATTTTATGAGCTCCTCAAATTTAGGAGCTTTTATTTGCCATTATACATTTCCTAGCAGAGTACAAGATTTCTGCTGCTTGTGTTACCAGTAAATGCATGCACTGATAGTATTTCTTCAATTGTAGTTTGTTGCCTGAGATGACATAAAGATGGATCTTTCTGAACCTAAAAAATCTGCATGACTTGTTTCCTTTGAAACAGATCAAAAGCAAAGCGGCATTGACTTCTGTTCTCTCCTGATAGCTACAGTTCACTGCTAGTTCGGCTGGATGACCAGTTACAATGTCTGGATATCAATAGAGACTGCTAAACAGTCTCACATGACAGCTTCAGCCTGGCTCAGGACGACTGCCTCCTGGTTGTGAATCTCAGGAAACTAAATGCAAGAAGGAATTATTTAATTTGTGATAACTGTTCATTGACGAGCATGACATTAGTCTCAGGTCACTACTCCCATACTGTGGTAATGTAACTTATATCTGTTGTGTCTGAAATGTACAGTATTCTCTAGATACTGTGGAAGTCGTAGTCTTTTATGTTTTATATTGTCACAGCCTCAAACTTTATAAGGTCACACATTGTAGTATACTGTTCTAAAATGAAATCTATCTATCTATCTATCTATCTATCTATCTATCTATCCATCCATCCATATTCAGGTGCCCTAGGAAGGTTTACAGTTAATGTAAAAAAATGGATTTAAAGTAAGGTAGAGGTTTTTTTTTTTTTAATAAAATTAAAATAATCCCTTATCATTTGAAATTAAACAATAAAAAAATTAAGCATAGTTGGTATCACTATGTCTGTAGAAGTGTGCTCTGTTAAAAAATAACCTTATGTCCCACATGGTGAGCACTGTAAAAAATAAAATGACCAGTGCTCAGATTGCATTTTTTGGGTTGTGGCATCTAAATGATTATAAAATTCTATGGCACTCCATTACACTACCCTGAGCCGATCATGACAGCCGGGGGCTTAATGAGGGCCTGAGGGTATAATCGGAAGGCTATGTTAGAAATCTATTCTTGAATTCAATTATATTGCAGAAAAGCATATATCCAAAACATTGTGTGGGCTCACAAGTAAGCCTGCATGATCGCCGCACGGAACCATCTGTACATTTCTGATTAACCACTCAGATGCTGCTTGTCAACTGCCACCACACAGATAAAGTGTGAAAAAAACCACACAAAATGACATTGTCATTTTATGAGCTCCTCCTAATATTACACATAATATTTTATGAGCTCCTCAAAATTAGTGAAATAAAAAAGTGTATTTTATTTCACTTTTTTATAATAAAAAGTGTAATAAAAAAGTGAAATAAAAGTTAAAAAAACACACACAAAAAGGTTAAGTAAAACATACACTCGCCCTTTTCCCATTATAAATGCCAATCACTCAATACACTACTGGATATATTACTTAAGGGGTGTAGTTTCCTAAATAAGGTCTTTTTAGGGCTGATTATTACATTTTAGCACCTTAGGGTGTCGCAAACTTGTAATGAGTAGTGTTGAGCGATTGCGTTGGCTATCGAGATCGAGCGATAGTCGATAGTCGGCCGCTATCGATAAGGTTTTTCGATAGTGAGCATCGATTATGAGCGATTACCATTAAAGTCTATGGGAGAGCAACAACACCTTCATTATTACACCCAAACAAGGCTGGAGAAGCTGAAATTAACATCCACAACAGTCAAAACAATACGTGCTACATCTTAGGCAACACACTTAGGTTATAAAAGCCACAGAAAAAAACTCACAGACCATTCATTATCCCTGTCTTGTACCACAGCCTGACCCTTAAACCTGCATCACCCACAAATTAAAAAGTGCCAGAAGGCAGTATGATTTGAACCATCATGTTACTTGAACTGGACATTGAATATCCCTGTCCTGGAACGCAGCATGAGCCCCAAACCTGCATGACCCCCAGATTTAAAAAGTGCCGCAAAAAGGAGTCTTTGAACCACCATTTTAGTTTCACTGGACATTGACTATACCTGTCCTGGACCGCAGTATGACCATTAAACCTGTCTGACCCCCAGATTAAAAAGTGTTGTGAAAAGGAGTCTGTTATGTCTGTATCTGTTATGTTTTCGTAAAATACACGGTATTTTTTGCACCTTTCAATTCACCTGTGGTGACTATAGAATTGCTGTTTTAAGATTTACGTGGAAGCTGCGTCAATGAACAAAGCTGGGTGCGCAAAAGAAAAAAAAACACGTATCTGTAAAGTATTAGAAAAATACACGGTATTATTTGCACCTTTCAATTCACCTGTGGTGACTATAGAATTGCTGTTTTAAGATTTACGTGGATGCTGCATCAATGAACAATGCTGGGTGTGCAAAAGTCAAAAAAACACGTAACTGTTATGTTTTGGTATAATAAACGGTATTTTTTGCACCTTTCAATTCACCTGTGGTGAATATAGAATTGCTGTTTCAAGATTTACGTGGATGCTGCGTCAATGAACAATGCTGGGTGTGCAAAAGTCAAAAAACACGTAACTGTTATGTTTTCGTATGATACACGGTATTTTTTGCACCTTTCAATTCACCTGTGGTGACTATAGAATTGCTGTTTTAAGATTTACGTGGATGCTGCGTCAATGAACAATGCTGGGTGCGCAAAAGTCAAAAAAACACGTAACTGTTATGTTTTCGTATGATACACGGTATTTTTGGCAACAAACAACCTGTGCTGACTACAAGATTGCTGGATTGTAATTTAACTGCAAGGTGGATATATCAACAGTCACAGGTGTAATGGGTAAAATTAAAATGAACACATATCTGAAATGTATACTGATAATAAAAGGGGAGTTTTGCACCTAACAAAGAGACCTGCAGTTACTAGAAATGATGTGTATCCAATATAAGTTCAGGCTGCCCAATATCCAGGAAATATTTCAATAGCAAACTGTTAATAATAAAGATATTCCACTACAATGTCTACACTAAGTCTTGGTGAACTTTATCCAGTGTTCTTTATAGATAGAGCTTGCTGTGTTCGCCCGCGGGCCCCCCCCCCCTCTCCCTCCTCCGTGAATTTACAGCGGTAGATGCTGCTTTAAAATTCTCTAGCTAACTACATAAAATCTTCAAATCTCTAATATAACTAAATTGGAAGGATCACAGCTAATAGTAGAGGTTTCTCTGTGCAGAAATAGACTAATTTCGCTGAGCTGTTTGGCCACAGGCAGAGCGCAGGTCCTATCCCTATGAGACGCTGAGAGACACTGAGGCTGAAACAGGAAACACTGTTCTATGTAAAACGAGGTCATGTGATTTTTCCAGCCAATCGCAACCATACACATCCCAGTCATGACATCGCACACACATCTCACCCTGCTCTATTCTGTAATCTGATTTGCTGGCCGCCAAAATTACAGGAAGCGCCGAAAAAGGCGCGATCTTAATAGATGATGCTCAGATTTTAACCTTAATTATCACATGTTCTGGAAATTTCGATCACCATAAAAACCTTGCCGATTTCAACTTTGTCGATAAAAATCGCTCAACACTAGTAATGAGGCATAAAGAAAATCCTAATTAAAATAAGACCCCCAAATCTAGGTGTTCCTCCTATTCTAAGAATTGTAGTTGAGTAAAGCAGTGCACTAGGTCCATATATGGGACAATTCTAAAAACAGAGGAATCTGTGGAATCAAAACGGAGTTTTGTTTCCCAGGTAACATTTTCTGTGTTCGAATAAATATGGATTAAAATCTGCAAAAAATTTGGAAATTTCACCACTCGGAACAGAGAGGTGGTTGGAACTGTCCCATAGAAATGAATGCGAGTTCTGAGTTTAGCCCTTCGGCACTGCTCGGCTGTAATCGGAATTATCACTCAAGTCTATGGGAGTTCCAACCACCTCTCCATTCAAAACTGTAATTCCTGTGAAACACCTAGAGAGTTAACAATCTTTCTAAATGCAGTTTTAAATATTTGAATGGGTGCAGGTTTTTAGATAGTCATTTACAGGGAAGTCCAAGGTACAGGTTTTAAAGCCACATCATAACTGGACTGCTCCCTAAAAAAAATCTTTGTTGCAAATTTACTTGAAATTTTCTTTACTTGTTATAAAAAACTGAAACGAAAAAGTAATGCCAACATAAAGTAGACATCTGTTGGAAATATTAAAAAGTTAGGGATTGTGAAAGGTAAGGACAAAACTAAAAAAACAAAAGAATTTAAATTAGCCGCATCTACAAGATGTTACTGTATGGCTAAATATAATTATAATCGACTTACTGAGTCTTGAGACAAGATTGTGAGAATAAAGTCAAGCCAGTAACCATCTGCATACAGCTGTTTCGGTGTATTTGCCCCTTATCAGTGCAGAATATATTACTGGCTGGCAGTGGGAGGCTTTAGATACAGCTTATGAAGATTTATAGAGACTTAAAAGCCCTGAGTATTCCTCTACTCTATACTGATAGCAGACTAATACTTTGAAACAGCAGTCTGTACTGGCTGGGCTTTATTGTCCAGTAATGTCTCAAGGTTCGGTGAGTATGACTTGAGGAATGCTACATCCAATAGGGGGCACTTGAGTCCTAGTACCTTTTTGAGTTTATTTGCATATATGTAATTTTTTATGGAGCATTCATGACTTGTAAGTCTCTATGGTGCCTCTCACAAATGAGGAACATTACCCCTTTTGAACTGTATATGACTAATTATTGACCTCAGATGCTTCAACTTCACCCATTGGAAACAGGGGCCTAATCAAAGACAAAGCCATGCAATATCCATAGAAAAGGGAATTATTCTGCTCAGCTGTACTTGGAATTCCCATAAAAATGAATGGTGTGTGACCCACAAGCCAACCACCTCTCCATTTCCCATGGCCAGCTTGTTTCCATCTCCTAACTTGAAAATTGGGAAATAAGAATAACCCTATAAGTGCAATTGTTACTATTGTAAAAGCTTCTGGGAGTAACAAGACCTCAACCGTGAAGCTCAGACATAGAATGCACAAGTTCACAAAGCAGATGGTGTGATAAGATTCACCATCCTCTGTTGCTTTGCCCTCTACAAAGCTCCAAATTGCTCCAAAACAACATAAGCAAAAACACTGTGTGTTCAGAGCCACTGTACACAAGCCCAAGATCATTGGGCTCGATGTCAAGTGTTGGCTGATGTGGTATAAAGCCGTCACCACTGGGTTCTAAAGAAGAAGCAATGTGTTCTCTGGAATGAGCTACAATAAAACAATGCAAGAAGATATATAAGATGGCTCACACCCAAAAATAATAGAAAGATCAGTTTAATTGAGACAATACATCAAAAAAGGATTAAAACATTTAAACTACCATATATGCTTGAGTATAAGCTAACCTGAATATAAGCCGAGACATCTAATGTGACCACAAAAAAAAACTGGGTAAACTTATTGACTCAAGTATAAGCCTAGGGTAGGAAACGCAGCAAGTAAGTGATGACCCTTCATTAACCAGAGCAGACAGCCATAGCAAAGAGCAGCAACTATAGGACTTGGTGCCACGATGTATGAAATGATTGTCCTCATTAATTAGCCAGGTAGAGCTATCCCAGTAATTAGCTAATTAAGGCTGTCCCTGTAATTAGCTAAGTAGGGCTGTTCCCAGTAGTTGGATACATTACAAACACACAGCTCAGCTACCTACACATTACACACATAAGGCTCTGCTACATGCACATTACACACAGCTCTACTGCAGGCCCCTTACAGACACAGCTCTCCTGCAGATACATTACACACACAGCTCAGCTACATGCACATTATACACATAAGGCTGTGCTACAAGCACATTACTCATAGCTCTGCTGCAGGCACATATAACACACACATACACAACTCTGCTCCAGCTCATCCAGCAGTGATCACAACCAGTACAGCAGAATTCTTCATACACTGAGCAGAATCATATGACTCCCCCTTCCGTATGACATCATCACAGGTCTTGGATGCACAGAGCAGTCACATGACTCCTCTCCCATCTCCGTGTGATATCATCATAGGTCCTGGAAACACACTCCAGCACTTTCGGGTGAGGTGAGTTGTACTTTGGCTACGTAGAACTTGTATAACATATACACTGAAGTATAAGCCAACCAAGGCTTTTTCAGCATAAAAAATGTGCTGAAAAAATCAGCTTACACTCGAGTATATACGGTAAGTGGTTCATTAGCCATGCGGAACCTCCAGAAGACCCTGCGCTGGTTTGCACTGCCATGCATCTCATCTTCATGCTGCTATCACGACTTTATGCAATGACCAAAAGCTATCTTTATCCACAAAAACTTAGTATTACTCCCTGACTGCAGTTTTTCTTCCAGAGATGTGTTGTTGTTTTTTTCTCCAACTTCTCTGTTTGACTAACCTGCAATATATCTTAGTCTAACTATTACTTATAACTACCTTGTTAAACCTAACTCCCTTGTCTTTCATGCAGGGGCTGCATCCCCATTTAATAGCCCTGAAATTGAATGTTATTTACTTTTGTATCCCTGTATCATTCCATCTAATGGTTAATGTGATTTGATTATCTACATTCTTATTTTAATTGTAGAAAATTGTAAATTTTTATGAAAAAGAAAACATTTATAGGGAATGTGTCATCAAAAAATGACTAACTCATGTTTTTTATGTTAAACATATTTTTTAAGATTTATTTTTTTTACTTTTCCATATCACTTTTTAAAATTCTTAAGTTCTGCAGTTTTCACTTTGGCCACTAGGCCTAGTAATAGTCTGACACTTCCTGTTCTGTAAAGAAAGATTTTCAGCAGTCTGCTATTATCAGTACAAGCAGGATTACACTGAAAGGATACACCAATGTGTACCGATAACACAGGCTCCTCAAGTCACAAAAGGAGATGTCACAGTTCTCCTTCTCCTCCCTGAACAATGGCTTCTTCCCAGGTCACAGAGCATGCCTAGAAAACTTTCTTATAAAAGTCAATTGGGGCTGATCTAGTTCACAGAATTCCATGTGCATGAAGCTGATGTAAAGCATCTCTCTAAATGCTGTTAAAAGCAGTGCAGGTAAGAATGCTGTCCCCACACTCAAATGTAGATGATCAAATTGAGAAATCTACAATCAGAAAATAAAAACAGCTAAGACAAGAATATGGATCAGGGTCTTGTTTTAAGTAAAAAAAATGGTGACAGATTCCCTTTAATAAAACAAAAAAGACTATGTCAAATAAACATGCCTGTAGAAAATAAACACGGCCAAATACCAATTTGGGTATGATAGGAGCCCATGACTTTTAATGTCTGGGGACCTAGATCACACTCAGTTCACACCTACTGGTACTTTTGGAAACCTTGATATACAGTGAATTTCACTGAAAAGATTAGCAAGAAGCCTTAATTACAAAGAAAAACTGTTTCACAAAATACATAACATTTAAAAGAATATGATAAATGTATTAAACTCATGACTGAAAACAAATTCAAGGGCAGCGCCAAGTTAAAATTGTTTCTACTGGAACTATGAAAGATTAAAAATTGCTGACACTGTATAATGTGGCAACATTTCTGTGAATAATATTAAAAAATGCCAGGTTTGACTTATGTATAATATGCAATTTAACACTAAGTCTAAAGATTATTTCAAAATTGTTTTGGGTAAAATCTATAATTGCATAAGTAAGGTTAATTAAAAAGTTAAGAACTGATGTCATGCATTTAATTGTGCATGAATTTACCAGTAATATCCAATAGAGGAAGTCTGTAATCATTTCAAAGCTTGTCACTTGAGTAATCAATTTACATAACATTTCACTTCAGCAGAAGTAGCCAACAGCAAAAATCATAAAGCAGCACTACTTAAACACATTTGGTCTTGACTTGTTAGGTCTTCATTTGTTTGCTGACTAGAGATTAGCATATACAGTACTTAGAGACTCCCAGACAATTCACTAAATTAGATCTGATGGTCAGTTCTACATGGATTTACAAATCATTGAATTGATATAAAAACTGGAGGATATAATGATATATGTGGGTTGTCCTAAATGTTGTGTATATAGGATTACTGGAGAGTAAACCACATCCCAAAAAAGTAGATTAACTTCAAGACATGAATAATCAGCGGTGACCTCCTCCCCCCTCCCCCCCTGCTCCACAGTATTCTCAAGCTGAGGTTACTATCTTTTAATATGCCTACATTGAAAGAGTTGTTTGGGATGAGAAAGACGTGGTTGTTTTCTTCCACAAACAGGGTCACAATTGTCCATGGGTTGTGTATGTTATTCCATATGTTCTCCATTAAAGTGGTAAGATGTACTATCACACATAACCTGTGAACAGGACAGCTGACATTTTTGAAGCTATGGAGCATAAGCATGAGCATTCTCACATTGCGGGCACACTTGTAACTTTAAAGGGGTTTTGCCAGGATGTGCCTTATCTGCTAAGAAGCAAATGTAAACAAGCCATGGAGCTGAGAGAGAGAGAGAGAGAGACAGACAGCCAGAGAACAGAGCTGCATAAGAGATCGTGTTAAATGCTCACTGAAATAATCAAACTACAACTAGTGGATTCTGTATACAAAAGACAACAGCTTTTCTCCACAGCAGCTTAAAAGCTTCTTCATGTTCTCTGTCATCAGATAAAGCAGGGATCTACTCAGATAATCACACTACAACTAGTTTATTCTGTATACAAAAGAAAACATATTTCTACCCGGTGCCTTGAAAACTTCTGCAGCTCAGTCTCATCAGGTAAGAAGCTTTCTCTGCGCAAGCCCGGCCAGCAGCTCTTGTTAGGTTGTATCTAGTGCAAGCTTTGAAGTAACTAAGGGCAGGTAAGGCAGCCTGTAGCTCTCTCAGGCTGCAATTTTTGTAATCACATATATTTAGAAAAGTGATTAAAAACCCATTTTGGAGGATCCCCGTCAACATTACATCGTGGCAAAACCCCTTTAATATAGAAAAAGTTAGAGATATTTAAGCAATAAGCTTTATTTATGAAAAAAATAATCTCTCTCAAGGGTAGACAATGACAATGAGTCCAACCTTTAGTCTAACAATGAGTCCATCACCTGTATACTGTGTTAATCCATAGGAAGGCAAAAACCCCCAATGAGGCGGATGCCAATTGCCTCATGCAGTATAAGAGAACAAATTCCTTCCCAACTCTAAATATGTCAATCAGAATAATCCCTGGATCAACATTTTATCTCCAGAATCTATTTCCCATAACCTGTAATAATACAAGTAATGAGTGGAGGACAGAGGAGTCTCTTAAATGGGTTGTATCATTACATTAAATGGTCTTCAGAATAAGGGGACAGTGAAAACAAGCAACTTTGCAATTGGATGTCATTTGCAAAGCTGTCTTGTTTTCACAGTCTGCCTTATCTTCGTTTTCTGTAAACACTGTTCCCCAGTGCCGGCGGATTCCACCTCCTTTCATTTTATTGGCTGACGGCTCTACTGATTAACATTCTGTCTGGCCCCCAGTCATATTCACGGGAGCATGCATTCCTGCCTCTCTCACTCAGAATAAGGGGCCAGCAACATTTCACTCTACACAGCCAGCAGCTCCACAGTAACCCTGCAGCTGCTTCTTCAATCAGAAAACAGCAGAATTGTGCCTCGGTGAGTAATGCTCCTGCATGTAAACATAGAAAGGAGACAGATCTTTGCTGCTCTGGATGAGTTCATAGAAGATTGGATTCAAATGTAACAAACCTCCAGCTGTGAGAGAATAAGAGATCAGTGCTTTACGTTCAGAGACTGAATGCAGGCCTGAGGTATGTAAAGATACAGCTCTTACAAAATAATACTGCATAGGGAGAGGATCGACACAGAGACAGGTGGACGCAGACAGCGCGGGGGGTGGGAGAGCACACTGACTCGGGAGCGAGCACGACCAGTAAAGGGGGGGATGATGTCATCCCCCTTCAGTTAAGTAACACCCAGCTGGGAGGGGAAGAAATGCCGCGGGATTTGTAGAGCTGATAAACTGAAAATACAATGAAACACACGAACTGATGAAGTTACAGGTTTGTGAGAGCCAGAAATCTTGCTTGTTTGTAGGTGACCAAATACTTATTTTCCACCACAATTTGCAAATAAATTCTTTCCAAATCAGACAAAGTGATTTTCTGGATTTATTTTCTCATTTTGGGCCACATGTATGAACCTGTTTAGGTCTAAAACTCACTTTTTTGCCCATAGGTTACTATGGGCAAAAGAGTGAGTTTTAGACCTAAACAGTTTCATACATGTGGTCCTTTGTCTCTCATAGTTGAGGTCTACCTATGATGTCAATTACAGGCCTCTCTTTTTAAGTGGGAGAACTTGTACAATTGGTGGCTGACTAAATACAGCCTCAATTCCAAAAAAGTTGGGACACTAAACAAATTGTGAATAAAAACTGAATGCAATGATGTGGAAGTGCCAACATCTAATATTTTATTCAGAATAAAACATAGATGACAGATCAAAAGTTTAATCTGAGTAAATGTAACATTTATAAAGGAAAAATATGTTGATTCAAAATTTCACAGTGTCTACAAATGCCAAAAAAGTTGGGACAAGTAGCAATAAGTGGCTAGAAAAGCCACTTATTGAGCATATAACAAACAGCTGGAAGACCAATCAACACTAATTAGGTGAATTGACAACATGATTGGGTATAAAAAGAGCTACTCAGAGTGTCAGTGTCTCTCTGAAGCCAAGATGGTAAGAAGATCACCAAATTCCACCACTTTTGCGCAGAAAGAAAGTGCAGCAATACCAGGATGGTGTTACCCAGCGTAAAATAGCAAAGACTTTAAAGTTATCATCATCAACCATACATAACATCATCAAAAGATTCAGAGAATCTGGAACAATCACTGTGCGTAAGGGTCAAGGCCGTAAAACTCTACTGGATGCCCATGATCTCCGGGCCCTTAAACGTCACTACACCTCAAACAGGAATGCCACTGTCAAGGAAATAACAGAATGGGCTCAGGAATACTTCCAGAAAGCATTGTCAGTGAACACAATCCACCGTGCCATCCGTCGTTGCTAGCTGAAACTCTACAGTGCAAAGAGAAAGCCATTTCTAAGCAAGCTCCACAAGCTCAGCCGTTTGCACTGGGCCAGGGGTCATTTAAAATGGAGTGTGGCAAAATGGAAAACTGTTCTGTGGTCAGATGTGTCACGATTTGAAGTTCTTTATGGAACAGTGGGACGCCATGTCATCCGGACCAGAGAGGACAAGGACAACCCAAGTTGTTATCAACGCTCCGTTCAGAACCCTGCATCACTGATGGTATGGGGTTGCATGAGTGCTTGTGGCATGGGCAGCTTGCATGTCTGGAAAGACACCATTAATGCAGAGAGCTATGTTCAGGTTCTAGAACAACATTTCCTCCCATCTAGACGTCATCTCTTTCAGGGAAGACCCTGCATTTTTCAACAAAATAATGCCAGACCACATTCTGCAGCAATTACAACATCATGGCTACGTAGGAGAAGGATCCGGGTACTGAAATGGCCAGCCTGCAGTCCAGATCTTTCACCTATAGAGAACATTTGGTGCATCATAAAGATGAAGGTGCAACAAATAAGGCCCAAGACGATTGAACAGTTAGAGGCCTGTATTAGACCTGAATGGGAGAGCGTTCCTATTTCTAAACTTTAGAAACTGGTCTCCTCTGTCCCCAGACGTCTGTTGACTATTTTAATAAGAAGGGGGCATGCTACACAGTGGTAAAAACGGCATGTTCCCAACTTTTTTGGGATTTGTTGATGCCATGAAATGTTGAAACAACATATTTTTCACTTAAAATTATACATTCTCTCAGTTTAAACTTTTGATCTGTGATTTGTGTTCTATTCTTAATATAATATTGGATGTTCGCACCTCAACATCATTGCATTCAGTTTTTATTAACAATTTGTTTAATGTCCCAACTTTTTTGGAATTGAGGTTGTCCTTTTTTCCCCACTGTATATCATGAATATATCTGAAAATGATGAACAGAAATCATAAAAGCAATCCAAAGTCAGGAAATAAATACCTACCCTCATCTCATGCTTGTAATCTTGCTAGAGTAGAGATGTGGGTAGGTATTTCTTCCTTACTTTGGATTGTGGAATAGAAGATGTGTAAAACACTTATTAGGTAAGCCAGGTGTTGCTATTTTGATTTCTGTTCATCGTCTTCGGAGATATTCATGATATAAAGCAGTGTCTGGCTGTACTACGAGGATCGGACATTGTGACAGGTGTCCGGTGACATACTAAAACATTCTTTCTGAAAACCGTGAGTTACAACAATCATTTCTAGGCACATGTTGGGCCGACCATTTATATAGGATTTGTTGTTTTAGCGTGGAGTTCCATCGTCTCACCACTCTTACAGTAAAGAATTCCCATTGTTTGTCCTTGTTCCAGGCCTAGGTGTAAAAAGATCATGCAAGAGATCTGTTTACTGTTCTTTCACATATTTGTACATGGTAATAAGTCGTCACTAAACCTTTTTTTTTTTTCCAAGCTGAATAACTCAAAGTCTACCAACCTAGCATGGACTGCAAACCCCCTATTCCCTTACCCAACTTGGACGGCCTCCTCTACACCCGCTTTAGCTATATCCAGGGGCGTCGCTAGGCAGTATCATTCGGGGCAGAAGCCCCGGATGTAAAGCCTTCTGCCCCGAATGATTAGTCTCCTAACTCTCTCTGCTCCCTTCAGTGAGAAGCTCCGCCCACCACCAGACCCTCAGCACTCTCAGGGAGCAGTGAGAGCAGCCCCTCCTCTGATGTGCTCCCTGCACAGCCCTCCCCCGGAGCTACAGCACCGACAGCAAGGTTCCCTGCCTGCTTCTGACGGCTACTTCAGCAGATCGTCGGCCCCATCACTATGGAAACCAGAACGAGCTTCTGGTTTCCTCAAGTCTTCCAGAGCTGCCTATACAGCCCTGGAGCTTCTAGGACCCCAGTGACTGTGACCCTGCATAAGGTATGCCCTGAGGCAGGATGAAGGGCCATGCTCCCACCTCACATGTTTCACAGAGGCACAGTATATTAGTATATACATACACATAAGGACAGTATATACACAAATGTAACACTCAGGTAAATATTGGACATGTGTATATACTGTTCCTGTGTGTATATTACAGTATAAAATTTTTATTTTACACACTAATATATATATATATATATATATATATATATATATAATATATACACCAACACACACACACACACACAATGTACTTCACACCAGGGACAAGTATATACAAATGTAACCCCCAAAGGATAAGTATTACACATGTATATTGTCCCTGTGTGAAAGTGATGAAGTGAAGTACATGTGTGTGTGTGTATAATAATATAACATATATATAAATATATATATATATAAATATATAATTATATATATATATATATATATATATATATAAAATATATAGTGGGGTTATATAAATATATATACTGTAATAAAACCACAGGGACAGTATTATACCCATGTCCAATATTTACCTGTGTGTTACATTTGTGTATATACTGTCCCTTTTGTGTTTTAAAAGTCTGATATATTAAAGTGGTCAAGCAAACAAAAAGTGAAAAAAAAAAAACAAACACCAAAAACACACATATAACCTTTTCCTTTAAATTTCAACTGCTTTTCAATTAAAAATTGTAAAAAAAAGTACACAATTTGGAAAATCACCGTCACTGTGGGATCAACCCTGTGCTATAGAATGATTTTACCCCCTCCCTGAAGACTGCTACACACAAAAAAAAAAAAAAAAAATTTTTTTCATCCCACTGTGCAAGAAATTGAATAAAAAGCAATCAAAAAAGACCATGGGAACCCCAAACAACACCAATGAAAAAAGTTTATGGCTATTTAGAAAATTTTAAAGATGCAGAACATTTTATTTATTTATTCTGTGTAACATTACTACAAGATTAAAAAAAAAACTTAAAAATGGTATGAATTGGGTATTGCTGTAATTGTTTTTAGCCCCACAGTAAGCGCTGTAAAAAAAAAAAACACTACCAGGATTTTTTATAAAACTTTTCCTCATAAAATTTGGGGAAAACAAAGGTGATCAAAAAAAAAAAAAATTTATAGCCCAAAATGGTCCAGTAAAAAGGGTTTTTCTCATTTCCCGCCCAAAAAAACCTTTAACGGCTCTTTTTCAAATTTAAAAAAAAAAAAAAAGGGTTTTGATGGAAAAAAAAAAAAGAAAAAAAAAAAAAGGGGGAAAACAGCTTTTGTCAATTAAAAAGTTAAAACTAACCCCATATTTCCGTAAAAAGAAAGGGACTTTTGTTCCCCAAAATTTTGGGGAAGAAAAAAGAGGGTTGGGTTTTTTTTTTCAACCCGGGGGAAAAGGGAAATTTGGGGAAAATTAACACGAGGGGGGGTAGGAAAATGGGGAGAACAATTTTTTTGGTAAAAAGGGGTTGGGGGGGGGGGGGGGGGGGGGGGGGGTAAAGGTTTTTGGGGTTCCCGAGCTTAGTCTCTGCCCGCTGGAAGCTAGCGGGGGGGTTTTAATTCACCCCTTCAGGGATATGGATGTCCTGAAAAATCCCAAATGGCATTTTAAAGGTGTAAAAAGGGCCCCACGCCTTGACCCACTCTATGTTGCGGACAGCAGTTGTTTTTTACACTAAACCCCCTAACAAAGGGGCCCCTTTCCCCGGGGAATTTTTTTAGGACCCTAGCAACGCCCCTGGCTATATCTTTCTTATACACTGGTGCCCAAAACTGTATAGAATATTACACATTTTCTTTTTCCCCGGATTTTTTATAAGGAAAAATTAAAGTTCCCGCCTTTTAAACATTTTTTGGCCCCTTTTAATTTAACCAAAAGATATGCTTGGCAACAGCTGCCTGAAATTGATCACTGAAATTAAGACTACTGTCTATCGATATCCCCAAGTTTTTTTCAATAATAGAGTTACTCAATATCATGATATTTATTACATGATTTTACTGTTAATCTTCTTGTTCAAAGTGCATGTCCTTACATTTATCCACACTAAACTTCATTTGCCATTTTCCTGCATCCAACTTCCCTAAATCATTCTGTAATATACTATTATCCTCATCTGAGTTGATTACCTTACAGAGTTTTGTGTCATCGGCAACTACAGGTAGTCCCCGACTTACATCGTTCCGACTTATATCCATCCCCTAGTTACAAACGGAGACTTTTGGGGCATGGCTGGGCATGCTGACATCACACACTGAGTCATGCCCCATAATAACCAAGTACCATCATGCCACGGCAGAACATGAGATACAGAAATTGAGGTGAAATCTTCTAAACAGGGGCACAAATAGCAAAACAAATGTAAAAACTGTTCCCTGCACCATCCAAAACAAGAAAAACCCAATTTTGCCGGAGTTTAAATTTTAATACATATTCCTGTTCTGACTTACATACAAATTAAACTTAAGAACAAACCTACAGTCCCTATCCTGTTTGTAACCCGGGGACTTCCTGTATTGCAGTTCTGCTCTGTAAGCCATGTCCAAGGTCATTAACAAAATATATATAAAAAAAGAAGAGGACCCAATACTGAACCTTGTACCCCAGGAACAACTGCGCTCAATCAGAATATGTTCCATTTAGAACCACCCTCTGTTTCCTGTCACTGAGCCAATTGGTTGCCCACATATGTATATCTCCCCCTAATCCCACCATTTTACATTTTGCACCATCACGTGCTTCAGTTCCTTGCACATACTAAATTAATGTTATTTCCCTCTTTCATACACATACATGGTATGGCCCCATTTACATAATGTTTTGGCTATGAGTCACCACCATTATTAAATTATATCTATGCATACAATGGCACAAACATTGAATCATATAGACTAAATATAATCTCCTTTAGACTAAATTTGTTCTATTTCACAGAGGTATATATTTTATGTGCCGAACAGCTAAAACATGATGTGAATGAGACATAAGCCTAATCTCTTTCTGTTGTGAAATAGTTTGGAAATCAATAAGTTTTAAAGATGAAATTGGACATCTTCTCATATAGCTTATGACGTGTCACAAGATATGTTAAAAATAAAACCCACAATAAACCCCACATATACCAATCATATAAAGCATTAAGTCTATGAACATTCCCATCTTCCATATATTCTGTAGACTTGTTTCCTTCCAATTTAGCCAAATTAAGAGGAACATCTTGAGTGAAGCCTCTCTAGCCGATTCTCCCCCAGGGTCTATATGTGAATTATTGTCTATGACTTCCATAATTACCCAGTACCATTAGGAGATGAAACTACATGGTCAATAAGACAGAAAGTAATAGCCCTTGATTGACAGATCCAGTCAGGATGATATCATTAAAAGCAGAAAGAAATATCACACACGAAATTGCATGTTGTAGAGGACAAATGAACTCATAGACATTTTGTTCACATCATAGTCTTCAGAATTGGTGTAGCCATATTTTTAGGCCTACATTCACCTAATGGAGGTCTGAAAAGTGTTCTTTTGGTCCCTGGCAGACTGCTATACTTCAGTATACCATTTTTACTATTTACATACATAATCGACTATGCTTTTCTAGGTAGGGGCATGCCACCAAAAAAAGATATATCAGACAGCAACATATGCTACTGTATACCTATAAGGTGGTACTCATCAGAACCCTCTATGAAGATATAGTGTACATCACAAACTCCTGATTTATATGTTTGAAAGAAAGATCAAATGTGATGTGAACAGAACCTCAAACTTTAAGATGATCTAACTCTAAATACATTATAAAGTAGCCATAACTTAATATTACATTGATTTTCTTTCTTTGTGCTAGTTTCTTCTCGAAAGAATGAGAGGGCAAATTATTTACTGTATTATTTTATTGTAGGTACCATAGTGCTGCTGTTTTATTGTTTGCTATAGGTACAGCACAATTCATGACTATGTTATACAAGACAATATCTTCATCATACACAGTCTTTACTCAATTGTGTTCTGTCCTTGACATAGAGAAATATTTCCGATAACATCTTGAATGTGCGACTTATAATAAAAACTGTTTATCAGTAGAACTGTTGCAGAAAGTTTACAGCACACAAGATTCACAATGACCTTGATGGAGAGAGAGATTGCATGTAATATGAAGATGAAATTCTGTAAGGATAATAAAGAAAAGAACTTGAATGGATGTATTAATATCAACAGTAAATAACTGGTTTTCTGCTCAAACAAGGCCACCATAATATAGAATGTAACAATATAAGCCATACCATTTTCTCATACACAATCCAGGTATTGTAAGATCCAAATACTTTTACAGAAATTGCTTTATGTTTTCTTAAACGGAATTTCATAAGTATACTGTAGGGGCATAACAAGCAATTAAAGGGCCCCTATAGCAAAACTTGTACAGGGCCCCATGCTTCAAACTCAACTGTTATTACTGAGTATGTACGAAAAATGGAGGATTTTTAATTACCAAGATCATTATTCTTTTTTGCTCTTTATATGCTGCCTCCGTTTGATCGCCTTTCCCTTAACCCCACCTTAGAGGAGCCTTAAACAATACATTTGGGCCCTCTAAGCTGCTTTACCTGCTACCCTAATAATTACCCTAGAGGTTATGTATCTAATGTTAGCGATAAACTGTTAGTACTGTATGTGCAAAAGAAATAATTAACTTTTTTCTCTTTGACGGTATATATATATTGGAGGCATTCACTTTCTGCAATATTTCTATTAATAGTGCAGTAGGGTGTGTCATAAATAACAACTAAAATAAATGGGAATTAACTGACAGAGCAATGTCATAGATTTGTACAGTGTCCAGAGAATGATGGAGTACAGACTCCTAGCCCAGAGACCAAGAAGTAACATGAAAATTGCATATACTGTACATCATTATCTTAGTGTTTAGTGTTTCTATTCTGCCTTATCTAGACATCCAGTAGTATGACAGAGCTGTTAATATTATGCCATCCCTCTAATGATAATGAAATGACTTTACTTATTGGGTCCCATGTTATACTGCACAGCTGACAAGTGAGCAACAGAAAGCAGAAAACATCAGCCCATTTTTTATTAATAAATATGTTAATGTTAAAAACCTAATTTAACTAATATGTAATTTGCTGATGAAGAAGGAGGTGGGAGACAGTATTTTGTATGGAGTAGTTAAATAATTTGTAAAAAGGGAAGAGTGAAAACCATCGTGAAAACCATCATAATCCTTAAGTCTACAGATCTCACTTGCTGCTGAAAGTGATCTCCCTTTCCACTCTGCAGCTCTATAATATGTACCGTGTTTTTCAGACTATAAGACACACTGGACCATAAGATGCACCTAGTTTTTAAAGGAGGAAAATAGCAAAAAAAAAAAAAAGAATTGAAGCAAAATTGTGGTCTGAAGTGTAGTTTATATCATTACCATTTTGGGATAGATGTAACTTTTTAATCACTTTTTTTTCAAGTTTTTGGGGATATGAAATGACCAAAAAAAACACAAATTTGGCGTTTGGAGTTTTTTCTTCTATGGTGTACAGCATGTGGGATAAATTATGTAATATTTTCATAGACTGGAATTTTGCATCTGTGGAAATACCAGTTATGTGTAACTTTTAAATTTTTTTATTTGTAAAACGGCAAAAGGAGGGTTATTTAAAGTTTTGCCTATTTTTTAAAACTTTTTTTTAACTGTAAGGGTATGTTCACACAATATAATTGCGGGACGTAATTTGGCATGTAATTGCACTGCAATACACGTGAAATGCACCCCGCAATTAAGGTAATTTATAGCTCTCATAGAGAGCTATGAATTACACCCGTTTTCCCCGACACATATTGAACATGGGTGAAAGAAGTGACATGTCACTTCTTCCTGGCAGTTACGTGCTGGGGATTATAGTAGTCAATGGGGCTGGCTGGCCCCCTGTGCTTTAGAAGCATGCGCTGCCCAGCGCATTCTTCTAAAACACCTGACATTTTGCGGTGCGTACAGTAGGCCATGTGAATATACCTTAATACATAGTTTCCCTAGGGTACTTGACCACTAGAGGGCACAATCCCTTAATCTATATACAGCAGTACTATGGTACTGCTGTACATACACTAGGTTTTAACACATTACCTTTTACACCCTGCCATAGGCAGGGTGTAATAAGTGTACATATTTGGCAGCTATAGAAGCCTGCATGAGGCTTTAGCTGCCACGGTAACTGATCGTCACCCCCTTGCAATTATGTTACAGGAGGTTATCGGAGGGAGAAGAGACTGTGGCGTCTCAAGTGCTAACAGAAGGGACGTCTTATAGTCCGAAAAATACGCTATGCATTTGGCCAGGAAGTACTGGAGACAAATTTCACAAGCCTTTGGTCTAAAACAGTCATTAATATACCATGATAAGAACAGTATCCTGAACCTTGATAGGTGTTTGTATCTGTAGAGAATTTGCTTCTATCAAGAATGTTGAGTAGTTGTGACTGGGAAGCATCTTGCCGAAGCTACTGACTGAGTCATGGAGGGAGTGAACTCCAAAATTTCTAATGGTGACAGTGAGGAGCAGCCAGGGAGACAGCTGGGGCTAGAACACTCCAGGTACATTAATTAAATAGTATATCTGTAAAAGTAGGAACACATGTAACATCAGTTCTGCCAGTGTTGTCCAACTTAGTAGCACTGGTACATTGTTTAACTGTGGAGTAGTGAAGCTAGTGAGAGAAACCCAGAGATGTTGTGCAGTATGCCCTGGAGCTGAACCTGTTACACCAGACTGTGTATACTAAACCCATTATGCAAGAAACAAAGTCTTTCACTGAGTACAACCATGATTTATACAAGTTATTGGTATTAAAGTCTGTAGGACCAGTATTCAGTGATTTTTCAGCAGTTTTAGAAAATGAAAAATGCTGAAAAAACAACTGTGTGCAGTGGATAAGGATCAATGGGAATAGCAGTCACCGACATCAACCCATAGGGTGTTAACATCACCTCACAGCCCGATTAAGCACCTTTACATATTAGTTTAGATACATTTTTGCTTTACTGTGAAATTATAGGTCAAGTTTTTCAATGATTGTTCTACCTTTTGTAAGCTGCTCATGTAATTTACTCAGGACATATTCTATAATGATTTCATTTGTGTGATTGTCAGGTAAAGACCATATTCGGACAGTATTGTTTTGTTCAATACTGTGAAAGTGAAAGCTATCCATCCATTCATAATCTCCAGGGATAGCTGGTGGCTGCTATATTAGAAACATTTGCTCATTTTCTATTTTGAAGCAAGGTATGGAATAGTTACATTAAATACTACTGAACCACAAAATTAAAGATATCCGATATGAACCATGAAGGTAAAATAAATTGTTCAGTTTTCACTTGACTTTCTTTAAAAACTCTGGAAAATTAAAGTATTATAGCAGATTTTTAGACTCTTTCTGGAGGCAACAAATGTTTGCCACCACAGTTCTTTAAGATCAGTGGCTTAATAGGATCTACAATCAGTTGAGCTGTAACAACATCTCTTTTTATTTATATAGTTACTATTGTATGTTATTTCTATATATATTTTTTTTTTACACAGGTACTAAAGCAAAGGGGTTGAACTCATTTTCATCGAGGGCCACATCAGCTTTTTGGTTACCCTCAAAGAATCTTTGTTTGTGGCTAGAGAGCCTGCTAGGGCTGTCAGAGCTGTGCCACTGTCTGAGAGTTGCACACTGGACCTCCAAATCCAAGATGGAAGCTTGCTCCCTCCTCTACTAAACCCTGGCTACATCTTCCAGTAAACGTGGAGTGACAGTCCTTCGGCATCTGGACCTTGTCTATCTCTGCTCACTGTGTATAAGGCTATGTCTACACTCCATAGCTTTGCGATCATATCCTTTTAGATTTTTAATAGCGCTGAAGATACGATCGTTGGTGCAGTCCCATAGGCGGCAATAGAAAAGATGAGCTGTAGTCTGCACAGCTCGTCTTTTCTCCGCTCATCTTCTGGCGCCGGCGTATTATATAACATATTGTATAATACGCTGGCGCTTTTAGTTTTCTTGACGTCTTCTCCTACAATACAATTGTATGGGTTACGGCAAAAAGATGAGTAGCGACCACGGTTTTTTGTACAGAGCATGACAAAAGCCGCGGACCTACATTGGGAAAAAAACGTCCGCTTTCGGGACTTTTTTTTGTCCGATGCAGTGTAGACATAGCCTAAATCTCGCAGGCCAAAAATGATGTTGTGGGTCAGATTTGGACTCCGTGCTTTGAGTTTGACATGTGTTCTAAAATCAGAATCTTTTCAGTTAAATGAAAAGAAAATGAGTTGACCTAGATTATGTTGAGATCTGTGTTAAGTCTTAATTTCAATTAGTTTATGATATATCAGATCACTTCAGTTTATTATGGATACTTCAGTGTCATATACTGTATGAATTTCTAATGAGATGGTTAGGTTCCAACAACATCAATATTTATGACATTTTGTCATTTGAGACAAAAAGAAATCGTTCAGCTTCTCACAACAAAATATGGCTTCTCAGAGGTAAATGCCTCTCAATGTCCCTGCCATTTCCAAAGTGAAAGCATACTGACATACTGAATCTTATGAAACAGACTCTAGTCGGCAGTGTTAGGTCACTTAATTAAAACTCAGTTACGGGGTAAGCCTGTATAAAAGGGGTCAGACAATACCATGACTTCCAACAGCAACCTATTCTGAAGTGAATCGTAGAACAGTAAAATGGCCATCTAGCTTAGTACGTTGATCTCCTACAGACTTGAATACCTGTCCAATATTTATAATAAGAAAAGTTAATAGAAATCTGTCTTGATTCTTAATTGTCCAAAACAATTGTATGTTAAACCTACACCTGGATTTTGGCTAATAACCCATCTCACTTCCTTAGTGATAAATTACATTTTTAGGCTTCTGGGAGCAATCATTGACATTAGTGCAACCTAGGTTTTCCTAAATTTGAGCTTGAAGTAAGTCCCTTCTGTTCTGAATGTTAGGTAACTTTTTAGGATAAGCTGTCACGTATATGTCAATGACTTGAACTATTTATGGCCATAATATAACGTGTATATGGCAATTTTACCAGTTTTACCCACAGCTGACTCCATTTTTAATTTTTTAGCTGTCCCCAGGGGAAGCAGTCGCTGTCGGGCTCCTTTCCAAATAAGAAAACAAAACATGGTGGCTCAGTGGCAAGTACTTCTGCTGTGCAGCACTGGGGCACTTGGTTCAAATCCCACTAAGGGAAACATCTGGAAAATGTTTTATGTCCTCCCGGTGATTGCCTCTAGTTATTCCAGTTTCCCCAACACTTCCAAAAAGCATGAAAATAGGTAAATTTGAAAATAAGACTGTGAGTCCTCATTGAGATAAGGATCAATGTGAATGATGACCATCTTTGTACAGTGCTGTGGATTATAACATAATAAATGAATAAATATTGTAGGTAAATATTAGCATTGGGGCCCTGGAGCTTTCAATTAAGCCTTTGTTTGTCAATGAGTTAATGGGTAGGGACTAGTTGCCCATTAGTCTTCCACTATAGTAACTCAATACACACACACACATACGCACAGATTCTGCTCCCCTATATCTCTTTAGCACGCCCTCAGAAAGAGCAACAACTTTGGGAACATTATAGAGCAGTTCTCATCAGTGTACAGTAGCTATGAATCAAGCAGTAGAGTGAAATCTAACACTTACTAGGGTCCACAGCTTACCAATGTGTCTTTTTCTGCCTCTGTCTCATTCTGTAGCTCCAAACCCCTCCCATCTTCATAAACCATTATGAGCAGCTGTAACCTGATCTCTCAAGGAGCTAATAATCCATCAAGTCTCTCAAGAAGGACTTTTACCAGTTTTACAGAGTAAATAATTAGTTTACAAGGGAGGAGGGAGGAGGACATGGGCCTGGCATGGGCCTGGTGAGTGGAGAAAGAGGCATTTTTCTCTAATAGCAAACAAAGTTTCTTATATTCAGTGGTGCTTTAGATCCATGCAAAGTTTGTTGCAATGTTGATAACTTTTTAAACTTATTTATAATTGATTCTTAGGCTAGAAGTTTGTCAAATATTTAAATTATTTTAATGTTTTGCATGTTGTTACTAACCACATTAAAATAAACCAATGCTAGCAACAGGGCAATTATTTGATTACTTTCCAAATACTCAATTCAAGTAGAAAAAGTATAGTTGGTATGTGAGCCCAATACATTATATGTAACAGTAATTTAAAAAGTGTGTACAAATATTCTGGATCAACGATTGAAGGCTCATCCAGGTGCCCGTACACATGGCCATAATGCACATCTCAACTTATCTGTCATATGAGCAATGTTAGTTTTTGACATGCATGAACCCTTTTTTCCCAAACATTGATGGTCACAGAACAGTGGGCAGCAGGACCAGACTGGAACTAAAAAGCAGTTTTGTACAAACCCTCCCTATTCCATAGACAATATCTACCTCCGAATTTTGCATTGGTCATGCACCTCACCAGTTTCTAAATTAAACAACATTATGAACAACACTATAAGCGCAAAGTAAAAGTAGCACTGTCACGAATGCTGGTAGTGGATCAGCTGGACCACCCCAAGCGATGGTGTAATCCGTACCAGGGAGCGGAGTATAAGTATAATCCGGTTTTAACCAGAGCCCGCCGCAAAGCGGGATTGACTTGGTGTGGCGGGGAACTACCAGGTCGCTTACACAGGCGTGACTTACTTGTGGTGGCAGCCAAGGCAGTGCGTGGTACAAAATCGTGAGACGCAGGCGTAGTCGGGGACAGGCAGGAGGTCAGGGCAGGTGGCAAAGGTTCGAGGTCGAGACACGGGTGCGTAACGGTTCGGTACACGGTAAACAGGACACGATACAAGAAACGCTTTCTCTAAAGGCTGTAAGGCACTAAAGATCCAGCGGGGGCGAACCGGAAGGAAGGAGGTTATATAGGGTCAACGACCGGCCTTAACCAATAATGGGCACACTGGCCCTTTAAATCTACAAGAGCCGGAGCGCGCGCGTGCCTAAGGCGCGAGGACGCGCGCACCGGCTGGCATGGAGGACGCGGGGACGCGGGAGCGAGGTCAGATAAGGACCGCCGGGCGTGGGCAGAGACGCGGGACGCGGCACTACAGCTCCCGGACACCGGAGGGAGCGCCGCGGCACGAGTGCGCCCGCAGCCCAGGCGAGGGGCTGCGGGCCCACTCGTGACAGTCCCCTCCCCCCAGGCCTCTCCATCTTTCTGGATCGGAGGAACCTCAACATGAGTCCGCGGTCCCGGATGTTCTCTTCCGGCTCCCAAGATCTCTCCTCCGGCCCGAATCCCTCCCAATCAACAAGAAAATGCCGTCTACCCCTAACCGACTTCATAGCCAGGATCTCCTTAACCGCAAATATGTTGGAGGCTACCGCTTCAGGAGAGGGAGGGACGACTTTTCTGAAAAAACGGTTCAGCATGACGGGCTTCAGAAGGGATACATGAAACGAATTTGGGATCCACATGGTGGGAGGGAGTCGAAGTTCATATGCCACAGGATTATTACGCCTCAGCACTTCAAAGGGCCCCAGGAAGCGTGGGCCCAGCTTGTAGCTGGGTATTTTCAGCCGGACGTATTTGGTGGACAGCCAGACCTTGTCTCCAGGCGCAAAGGTCGGTGCAGCTTTCCTTTTCTTGTCCGCCTGAGTTTTCATACGGACAGTCGCACACTGTAGGGATTGACGAGTCTGCTCCCAAATGGCAGATAAGTCGTGAACCATGGCATCTACTGAGGGAACCTCGGAGGGGGAGGGCAGAGGGAGAGGGGGCAGGAGTGCCGACCATATACAACAAAGAAGGGAGACGCGCCTGAAGCCCCCGAATCCAGCGAATTGTACGAAAATTCGGCCCAGGGTAGAAGGTTGGCCCAATCATCCTGGCGAGCCGAAACAAAATGGTGTAAGTAGCTGCCCAGAATCTGATTGACCCTCTGTACCTGGCCTTTAGATTGTGAGTGGTATGCCAACGAGAAGTCTAACTTAACCTGCAATCGTTTACGATTAAGAGCCCGGACAGTGGCTCGAAACGCGTAAATTTTGTAGCTATGCATTTTTCATTTGTTTTTATCTACCTCAATAAAGTGTGTTTTTTCCATTTTGGATCATATTTGGATTATATCTGGAGCAAGAGTGTCGGAACAAGCCTTGTTTCATCACACTAATTGCATTTGGGCGTCTACAGCCGGATGCCCGTTTCCGCAGCACCGTGCGTGGAAGGATTGCTGGTTGAACCCCATGCTACAGGAGATCCCTGGTGAGCGTTTATCCATTTTTCTTTTTATTTTAGAAAACCTATCAGTAATCACCCAAATCACGGTGTTACCCGAAGAGGATGGAAGGTCGGTGATGAAATACATCGCCACATGAGACCATGGAGTACTGGGAGTAGGCAAGAGTTGCAGCAGCCCGGAAGGACTGTGGCGGGGTACCTTATCCCGGGCACAAGTAGCGCAGGCGTCCACAAAGTCTTTAATATCTTTGGCCAGACCTGGCCACCAATTAAAACGAGAGATCAACTGGAATGATCTTCGGGCCCCAGGATTTCCTGCCATCAACGAGCAATGTCCCCAATTCAGGACTCTCCTGTGCAGCGACGGCCGAACGTAGGTCTTGCCGGGGGTATCTGTTGAAGGAGGACAGGTGCCGCTTGAATTAGGCGTTCCGGAGGTATAATGTGTTGGGGCTGAGGCTCCTCTCCGGTGATGTCCGATGCGCTAGAGAGGGCATCCGCCCTGACGTTCTTTTCGGCTGGACGAAAGTGGATCCGGAAGTTGAATCGCAAAAAAAAGAGAGTCCAACGAGCCTGCCGAGGGTTGAGGCGCTGAGCCGACTGGAGGTACTGGAGGTTTTTGTGGTCAGTGTATACCTCGAAAGGATGACGAGCTCCCTCCAGGAGATGACGCCACTCCTCAAGGGTCATCTTGATAGCGAGTAACTCTCGATCCCCAATAGCATAGTTCCTCTCAGCCGACGAGAAAGTCTTGGAGAAGAACCTTGCAGGTGATGGTTTTCCCCTTTTGAGAAAGAACTGCTCCAGCACCCACCGAAGAGGCATCCACCTCCAACGAGTAAGGCTTCTCGGGGTCGGGGCGTGACAAAATGGGTGTGGAAGCAAAGGCCATCTTCAAATCTGAGAAGGCTTTTTCGGCCGCTGGTGGCCAACACTTAGGATTAGCCCTCTTCTTGGTGAGAGCCACAATTGGAGCCACCAGTGTAGAGAAGTGGGGAATAAACTGCCGATAGTAATTGGCGAATCCCAAAAATCGTTGTATGGCCCGAAGACCAACAGGTCGTGGCCACTGCAGGATAGCCGATAACTTAGCAGGGTCCATTTGCAGGCCTTGGTCGGAGACAATATAACCGAGGAAGGGCAGGCTGGACTGATGGAACAAGCACTTCTCTAATTTGGCATACAGGCGGTTGCTGCGAAGGCGTTGCAGGACCTGGCGCACCTGTGACTGATGGGTCCGGAGGTCAGGAGAAAAAACCAAGATGTCGTCCAGGTAAACGATGACGCACGTATAGAGCAGGTCCCTATAGACATTGTTCATGAACTCCTGAAAGACCGCGGGAGCATTACACAGGCCAAATGGCATCACTAGATATTCAAAGTGACCGTCTCGGGTATTAAAAGCAGTCTTCCACTCATCGCCCTCACGGATCCTGATGAGGTTGTATGCACCGCGTAGGTCCAACTTGGAAAAGATCTTGGCTCCTTGAAGTCGATCAAAGAGTTCCGTGATTAGTGGCAAAAGGTACCGGTTTTTCACGGTAATCTGGTTCAGACCCCGATAGTCGATGCAAGGGCAGAGAGAACCATCCTTCTTCTGAACGAAGAAAAAAACCAGCTCCGGCGGGTGATGAGGACTTGTGTATAAAGCCCTTTTGCAGGTTTTCATGAATATAGTCCGACATGGCCTGGGTCTCGGGCCTAGACAACGAGTAGACCCTACCCCGAGGAGGACTGGTCCCAGGGAGGAGGTCAATGGGACAGTCATAGGGGCGATGAGGTGGAAGAGATTCGGCCTGCTTTTACGAAAATACATCCGCGTAGTCCTGGTATTCAGCTGGAAGACCTGTCAGAGACCTGTTAGGCCAGTGAGGAGGGATGAATCGCCCTGGCCGAGGGACCGAGAGACTGCGACTCCGGCAGTCGGGACCCCAGCGCAGAACCTCCCCGGTTTTCCAGTTGAGGGTAGGGGCGTGGAGCTGCAGCCACGGAAGACCCAACAGAATCGCTGAGGACGACCGGGGAAGGACGTAAAAGGATGTAAAAGGTGATCTTCTCCTTGTGTAAGGCCCCCACGTGGAGGGACAGTGGCTTGGTCACATACCGGATGGCATCACTAAGGAGCTCCCCACTAACGGAGGATATCACCAAGGGCTTCTCCAGGCAGGTCACCGGAAGACGATACTGGGACACCAGGGCGGCGTGGATAAAGTTCCCGGCGGAGTCGAGAAAAGCAGGCACTCGAAATACGAGACCTCTACTTCCATAGAAAGACGTGGAGAGGAGAGTTCACACCTCGGGACGCCGCTCCGACATACCCGAGTTGCGGGCGTTTCCCTGCCGCTGTGGGCGATGCAGGCAGCCTTTGCGAAAGTGATCCGGGCTGGCACAATAGAGGCACAATTTCTCTACCCGACGGAGAGACAGTTCCTGTTCGGACAATTGTGCCCGGTCCACCTGCATGGGCTTTTCACCGGTCGGTAGCGGAGGTGGAAGCTGAGGTCTTTGGAACACCGGGGCTAGGCGGAGCAAACGGCGTGGCCGGGCGAGATCACGTTCCTGGCGAAGTTCCTCTTGCCGCTCGGCGAAGCGAACATCGATGCGAGTAGCCAGGTGTAGGGGCATAACTACCGGGGTAGCAGGGGTAGCAGTTGCTCTGGGGTCCATGCGGTTAGGGGGGCCCGTGCCCCAGGGCAGCTGCTACCGCGTCCGCTACCCCGGTACTGCCGCTCCTGGGCCCGCCGGCAGTGAACTTAACAGTTCACTGCGGCGGGAGACGCTGCGGGGCCCGGCGCGTGCTGCTTCTGAATGCCCGGGCCCTCCAGCCCGAGCATTCAGAGGCAGCGCTGCCTGGAGATAGCAGAGTGGAGTGCCGATCGCTCCGCTCTGCTACTTCCCCTGCCGGCGCTCTGTGATCACGTGGGCGCGCGCGGTGACGTCACATCAACGCGCCGCCCGCGCTGAGCAGAGAGGCTGCAGAGAGGCTGCAGCGCGGTGCATCGGGGGAGCGTGAACTGCGGTAAGTAACGGATTTCTTATTTTACCTGCCCCCTAAGCCTGCCGTATACCCCCTAAACCGCCTGTATACCCCCTAAGCCGCCTGTATACCCCCTAAGCCTGCCTCTATACCCCCTAAGCCACCTGTATACCCCCTAAGCCGCCTACATACCCCCTAAGCCTCCTGTTTACCATCTAAGCCGCCTGTTTACCCCCTAAGCCGCCTGTATACTCCCTAAGCCTGCTGTATACCCCCTAAGCCTGCTGTATACCCCCTAAGCCTGCCTGTATACCCCCTAAGCCGCCTGTATACCCCCTAAGCCGCCTGTATACCCCCTAAGCCTGCTGTATACCCCTAAGCCGCCTGTATACCCCCTAAGCCGCCTGTATACCCCCTAAGCCTGCCGTATACCCCCTAAGCCGCCCGTATACCCCCTAAGCCGCCCGTATACCCCCTAAGCCTGCCGTATACCCCCTAAGCCTGCCGTATACCCCCTAAGCCTGCTGTATACCCTCAAGCCTGCCGTATACCCGATAAGCCTGCCGTATACTTCTAAGCCTGCCGTATACCCCCTAAACCTGCTGTATACCCCTAAGCCTGCCTGTTTACCCCAAAAGCCTGCCTGTATACCCCCCTAAGCTTTCCTGTATACCCCCTAAGCTTGCCTTTATACCCCCCTAAGCTTGCCTTTATACCCCCCTAAGCTTGCCTTTATACCCCCTAAGCTTGCCTTTATACCCCCTAGCCTGCCTATACAGCCCCCTAGCTTGCCTTTATTGCCCCCTAGCCTGCCTTTATAGCCCCCTAGCCTGCCTTTATAGCCCCCTAGCCTGCCTGCATAGCCCCCCAGCCTGCCTGCATAGCCCCCTAAAGGCTGCCTATATATCTTTAAGTCTGCCTGCCTGAATATCCCTATAGCTACCGTGAAGCCTGTCTGCCTATATAGCCCCCTAAAGCTTGCCTACCTATATGGCCCCTATAGCCCACCTAACCCCTGTCTACCTGTATGGCTCCCTATAGCTACCTAAACCCTGCCTGCCTATATGGGCACTCTATTGGCTACTTAAACCTTGCCTATTTGGGGACCCATATATCCTATCTAAACCCTGCCTGCCTAAATGGACCCCATATAGCCAGGGGGGCAGGTGTTGGAAAAGTCAGGATTCTAAGATATTTGTGTCTAAATCTGCAGGGACAAGTGGTCAGGAGATGTCATCATGATGGAGGTCTGGACCGGATGCAGAACAAAAGAGAAAGTCAACGACTTGTCAGAGAAACGTCACCTGTGAGTCACAAGATGTAACTACATTATAATCACTTATATGTCTACAGAGCCTGTGTACACTGGTGTCTACCACTATATGGTCACTGTATGGTGGTTATATACAGTCTGCAGAGCCTGTGTACACTAGTATATACCACTATATGGTCACTATATGGCGGTACTATTGGTCGTTGTGTACTGATCAGTAATAGTGTAGGGGGATTATTCAGTCACGACGTGTAAGTTGTGGTCATGGTTGGGCGATCTAATCCGGTCCCGATGTAGTAATGTTATTGGTAATGTTGGTTTTGGTATAGTGGAATTTTATGTTAGCAATATAATAGTGAGATGTATTGTGAGGTATTTACCTCTTGTATTATCTATTTTATCTAACAGCATGTCCTGGTACATGGTCAGGGAGGTGGGCGAGGGGGGATAGGGGGCCCCATCCAAAAGTTTGCTTTGGGGCCATGGCTTCTCTAGTTACGCCCCTGGCCAGGTGGATCAATTCACTTAAGGAAGACGGGATATCTCTGGCTGCCAGGGCATCCTTGACCCGGCCAGACAAGCCCTTTTTAAAAGTGGCACACAGGGCGGCATCGTTCCAGGTCAGCTCCGATGCCAAGGTCCGAAGCTGAACCGCATAGTCACCAACCACGAAGTCACCCTGGCGAAGATTCAGTAGAGCGGTCTCTGCAGAGGATGCCCGTGCTGGATCTTCAAAGACACTGCGGAACTCGGAGAGGAAAGCTAGCAGGTCTGTAGTCACCGGATCATTCCTGTCCCAAAGAGGGGTAGCCCAAGCCAGAGCCTTCTCGGACAGCAGACTAACCACGAAGGCCACCTTCGAGCGTTCAGTGGGGAATTGAGCAGCCATTAATTCAATGTGCATAGAGCACTAGGTAATAAATCCCCTGCACAGTTTAGGGTCCCCTTCAAACTTGGCGGTACACGGTAAACAGGACACGATACAAGAAACGCTTTCTCTAAAGGCTGTAGGGCACTAAAGATCCAGCGGGGGCGAACCGGAAGGAAAGAGGTTATATAGGGTCAACGACCAGCCTTAACCAATAATGGGCGCACTGGCCCTTTAAATCTATGAGAGCCGGCGCGCGCGCGCCGAAGGCGCGGGGGCCCGCGCACCAGCCGGCACGGAGGACGCGGAGACGAAGGAGCGAGGTCAGGTAAGGAACGCCGGGCGCGGGCAGGGAAGTGGGACGCGGCACTACAGCTCCCGGACACCAGAGGGAGCGCAGCAGCACGAGTGCGCCCGCAGCCCGGGCGAGTGGCTGCGGGCCCACTCGTGACAAGTACTTCACGGGTTCAGGGACATTGTGTTCTCGCTTTATGATCAGGGACAAGTGCACACTGTCCAGTAAACAAGCACCTATATTACATACAAAACCGCCATGTAGTGACCACATAATTTAAGTATTCACCGCATGACAGTGAATATAGCACTGATCCAAAACAGAAGAAAAATAACCACTAATATTGAGTGACTCACAAGATACATTCTCTGTGATGGGAGTCACTCACTTTCTCTTTTCTTCTCCATTTGGCCCAAACCGCCATGACTACTTCTATCGACAATGACTTGTCCCTGCAGAATTTACCACACACGCATCTTAGACTCACTTCACTTTTGTAGCACCTACATAACTGTTCTCACTTCTGTACAAACTTCACCGCCATAGCACCCAAATGGTAACAATGACCCTTTTGTGCTCCAGGACAGCTATGAGACTCCCATTCAGCATCTGGTTTTAGTCTTGTTTTGTGTCTTCATATAGCAAAAATAAGTAAGCAGATAGGTAAACTACAATTAGGCAGGTAGGTATATAGTCCCCTCTTAAGTCAGTAGCTAACTAAAGAGCAGACAGTTGGTGTGATGCAGATGTGTGTGGATGTCAGGTCTTCCAGTGTGGGATTGTTGTGAAGTGTACTGCACCGTTGCAAGGAAATCAACCATACTTCTCAGCTTGTGTCTCACAGGCTTTACTAATGGTACAAAAACTTGGTAGCATGTTACATGTTATACAGGTAGTCATTTCTCCAGCAGCACAGTATTCTTTACACACGACAATTGCTTCTCTGGCAGTTCCTCCTACATCAACCCAACAATCTTTCCCTATGGACCCTAGCTTCTAGATCAGCGCTTAAAGAGAACCTGGCACATAGTTTATGCCCCCGTTACTGAGGACAGCACAAGCTAGTGACAGACATACTGTTTCCAGCACTGTGTCCCTTATTCTGTAAATTTCTGAAGTTTCAGAGTATTTAATGCTCAAATCTGCAGTTTTCAGCTAGAAAAGAGTAATCAAAATTTTTCGTAATCAAAATTTTTCATTTTTTTCAGTAATCCATTTTTTTCATACTCCGCCCACCTGAAGCTAGCCCCACCCACCTCACAACTGATTACCTATTACTTTGAATAGGTAGAAACATGTGAATAACTGCCAGGTGGGCGGGGCTAGCTTTTGGTGGGCTTGGATAACACCTGCTCATGAACAAGATTTAGCATTAAATGCTCTAAAGCTACAGCAACTTACAGAATAAGGGACACAGTGCTGTAAACAGCAGGTCTGACACTAGGCTGTGCTGCCCTCAGCAAGGGGGCATAATCTATGTGACAGGTTTCCATTAAGCCCTAACACTGTCAGTTTCACTTGCTACACTCTCCTGAGTTAATCCAGGCAAGTCTGCTTTTCACTCAATAAGTACTGCAATGGCCTCCTTCTCTATAGGCCTCAACCCCAGTGCAGCGATCCCACACAAAGGCTACTTACTCTCTTGAAAGTCAGTGGTCATGCACAAGGGCTACTTGCTCCCCATGACCCCATGGGACCACATAAGTCGTTCACTATTCTCAATCTCTCTTGTGTTCTCTCTTCCAGAAAGGTCACCATTCTGTCTCTTTTCTTCCACTGTGCTAAATCTCTCTCTCTTTTATCTGTCTCTATATCTTCTCTTTCTATTTCTCCTTCTTAGAGAGTATTACAGTGGGTACTAAAAGTATTCAGACCCCTTTACATCTTTTACTCTTTCTTTCATTGCAGCCATTTGGTAAGATCCAAAAACGTCATTTTTTTTTGCTCAATAATAGAGATGGGCGAATTTCTCAAAAATCAAAAATTCGGTTCGCCGACTTCACCAAATTTTCCGACAAAATTTGTTTTGGTCCAAATTACTTTGGGATGAATCGCGTTAAAAAAACAGCTATTTCCTGGCTGCACAGAGCCTGTAGGGTGCTGTAGAACGTTTTACCATGCTTAAATATGCAGAGGCAGCTTGATTTGGTCCTCATACAATGCTGTGTTTTAGTATGACACGCACATGACTGCCGCCGCTATTAGAATCGCTTCACCCTTCAATTCCCTGGGCACTTACGGGGGCAAAACTGACCAAAAAACTGAAGCGGGAATGCAGCCTGATAAACGCAGAGCCACCACAGATCGCAGCACAGTAAGAGGACGTCACAGCAGGAGTCACCCTGCGAGGCCACAGCATCCGGTGTCATCTACCGGCTATGTGTTGACCACACACTAGGTCATACACTTTCTCTCAGATTACATCTGACATCGGTAGGTTTGATACACACAACGCCTAGTAGGCATTGCCCGGGAGCAGGTGAGGGGCTCTCACCTGTCCTCAACCCACCTATGTCCTGTTCGCTTCCCACAGCCAGAGAACTACTATATGCTGTGGCCTCTGCGCCACTATACATTGAGGACCAACTGTTTGAGGACAATGGGCAATAAAGAGGTGGGGAAGACATCAGCTCCTTTTTGAAGACGCGGGCAATTAGTGATGAGGAGAGTTGCAATGGCGGGTTATGTTGCGAGTGGTCAGGCTTTGTACAGTGACATCGTTGAGGAGGACGGCAGTGAAGGGCAAACACTAATCAACGTAGCTGATCGCACGTGAAAGCCGGGTGAAGCAAACAAGGCTGGGACAAGGTATTCTGGTGCCCTAGTTAAACAAGGCATAAAGTGCCCCCAAAATGAAATATTCAGCCCACTATATGCCTCCTTGTGCCCCCTTTTCTACCTGGGATGAAGTGGTGCCCTACGCGGTCGCCTACCCTCAACTACCCATTGTCCCGGCCCTGGAAGAATTCCATTTTCTCTACATTAAGTTTTAGGAGACGGGGGGAGAAGGAGGATTTGGATGACAGACAATCTGGAATCTTGAACAGAAGAGAGTTAATGTCTGGGCCGGAGATGTAAAGTTTGGTGTCATCAGCATACTGGTGGTTTTGAAAGCCATGTGATGCTGACCCAGACCAACAGTGTACAAGGGCTTCATCATTATCATTGGGAGAAGAGAGCGGCAGCTTGCGTGTGAGGCAGTTGCACAGCCCTTAAGTCGGTAGTGTGGCCGGGAGTCAGCAGGGTGGCAGCAGTGCGAGGTTGGGAGCCAAACGAACACGATTTAGACCACCCACTTTGCAGTGGGTCCCAGAAAGTAGCGGCACAGGGGCTCACTGTATCAGCGGCGGTAACAGTCAGTCAGTGCGGAGCTTTGGACACCAGAGGAGGGTTGAACATAATTATATGTAGAATCTGTGGGCAGAAAGTAATGCTTGACCAGGGACCTAACGTTGGCACCACGGCCCTGCATATACATCATGCAGTGTCACCATATGTGTTTCAGATGTGGTGGTCCATCCTGTCCCAACAGCTGCAGCACCCAGTGGCACGCCTCCCATTTCAGGCAGTAAAGGCTTCACCACCTCTGCCGAAGACAACTCCCTGTCTTTGCCATCATCTACCGGTCCAGATACTCCTGCTCCTCAGCACTCATGGTGCCAGCAGTCGTTCACCGAGACGATTGCCAAGAGACAGCAGTATGCGTCTAGCCATCCCTAAGTGCAGAAGCTGACCGTGCTCCTGTCCAAGTTGGTGGTACTGCAGTCCCTCCCTTTTCAAGTGGTGAACTCTGTACCATTCAAAGAACTGGCCAGGAAACTTAGCATTCACTTCTGCCATTGTATCGACACGGGTAGTGGATCCTCTGGACCACCGCAAGTGGTGGCAGTGGCTACGCCAGGGAGCGGGGTCTAAGTAGGTCCCGGTTTTCACCAGAACCCGCCGCAAGGCAGGATGGAATTTCTGCTGCGGGAGTCCTACCAGGTCGTTATCCCTGGCACGACTAGCTTGCGGTGGCAGCCAAGGCACAGCCAGGTACTGAATCGTAAGACGAAACTCGTAGTCAAAGGTCAGGCCAACAGGTCAGGGCAGGCGGCGGAGATTCGAGGTCAGGTAACGTAGCAGAAAGATCGGGTACACAGGCAGACAGGAACTGATGAACAGGGGGAAATTGATGAACAGGAATAAATATATTAACAGGGGGAAATTATTGAACAGGGGGAAATTGATGAACAGGAATAAATATATTAACAGGGGGAAATTATTAAACGGGGGGAAATTGATGAACAGGAATAAATATATTAACTGGGGGAAATTATTGAACAGGGGGAAATTGATGAACAGGAAGAAATATATTAACTGGGGGAAATAATTGCACAGGGGAAAATTGATGAACAGAGAAAAGCTATTAACGATTTTTGATGATTCAAGTGGACAGGAGTATTCCCCTGGGTGAACAAAGTCACACACGGGAAGAAATGCTCCAGGTCATGCACGTTTGTGGCTTTCTCTGCGACAACTGAAAATTAGAACCATTGTGACAGATGATGAAAAGAACATGGTGTCCGCGCTGCGTAGGAGGAGGGCTGAGCCATGCTCCTTGCATGGCATACATGTCCAATCTGGTTATTCAAGTCTTACATCCATCTGCAAGACATTCTAAAAATGGCCAGGAAACTTTGCATGCACTTCAGCTGTTCTTACACCGCCAAACACACCCTCCTTAAGCTGCAGCGGCAGAACGGCCTTCCCCAACATAGGCTGATATGTGATATTTCCAAACATTGGAATTCCAGCCTCCATATGTTGGAACGACTCTATGAACACAGAAAGGAAATTAATGATTTATTGATAATCCAAGCGGACAGGAGTACACCCCTGCGTAATTTTAATGTCGGCCATTGGCAGCTCATGAGTGACACTGTGCTGTGTGCTCCGGCCCTTTCACGCGGACATGCGTTATTTGTCAGTCGCCAGGACGACGGGATGAATAATGTCATTCAACTGCTTCATGTTGTCACGGACAGCGGTAGTGGATCCACTGGACCACCGCAAGTGATAGCAATAGCCATGCCAGGGAGCGGGGTCTAAGCAGGTCCCGGTTTTCACTAGAGCCCGCCGCAAAGCGGGATGGACTTGTTGCGGCGGGAGTCTACCAGGTCGCTACCCCTGACTAGTGTTGAGCGATTATTATTGACAAAGTTGAAATCGGCACAGTTTTTATGGTGATTGGATTTTTTAGATCATGCGATAATTTAGGTTAAAATCTGTGCATCATCTATTAAGATCGTGCCTTTTTCGGCGCTTCCTGTAATTTTGGCGGCCGCAAAATCAGTTTACGAATAGGGGGGGTGAGATGGGTGGCGTCAGAGGGATGGTTGGTTTGCGATTGGCGGGAAAAAAATTAAAATGATCCGTTACATAGAACAGCGTTTCCTTTTTAGCCGTGTCTCTCAGCTTTCTCAGAGCGAGGACGGGGCTCTACTTGTGTCCAAAAGTCAGCGAAATTTTATATTTTTCACAGAGAAACCTCTATTTAGTGTGATCCTTACAATTTAGTTGATTAGAGAGGGGTTTTTTTGGTTAGGTAGAAAAATTTTAAAGGGATCTACGTGAAAAGTCACGGGGGGGGGGGAGGGGGGGGGGCCCGTAGGCAAAACAAGACGGCTCATAAAGAATACTGGTAAAGTTCACCAAAAATTAGTGTGGCTTTGCACTGCAATAGCTTTTATTAACAGTTTTCTATTTAATATTTCCTGGATAAAAGGGCAGCCCCGATTATAGGATAACATCTTTTCTAGTAACTGAGGGTTTTTTGTTAGGTGCAAAACTCCCCTTTTTTATCAGTATACATTTCTAGGTGTTTATTTTTTAATTTTGCCATTCACCTTTGTTGATTATATCCCCTTGTATTAAATTAGAATCCCGCAAGTAGAAAAGGTTTGATAGGTGCCAAAAATACCCTTTTAATATCCCAATAATTTTAGTACGTTTTTTGACTTTGGCGCACTACAGCTTTGTTCATTTGGGCACCTTGCACTTAAATGTGATACTGCAATTTTTTTTGTCACCCCAGGTGAATTGATAGGTCCAAAAAATACCTTTTTTTTTCCCAATACATTTCAGTTTTGTGTTTTTTCACTTTGGCGCGGCCGCTTTTTTTGTAGATCTACTTTGCAGTTTTATTTGAAAAAAAAAACAATTTTGTAGTCACCAAAGGTGAATTGTAGGTGCCAAAAAACCTTTTTTATCAATAATTTTCAGTACGGGTTTTTTTTTTTTTCACTTTTCCCCGTCCAGATTTATTGATAGAGCCCCCTTGCGTTAATTTGAAACCGCAATTTTGTGTTCCCCAGGGGGGAAAATTTATAGGTGCCAAAAAATACCTTTTATTTTCCGAAAACATTACAGTTTGTTTTTTGACTTTGGCGCGGCCCGTTTGTTTAGATCTACTTTGCAATTAAATTTGAATACAGCAATTTTTTGTAGTCCCCCAGGTGAATTTATAGGTGCCAAAAAAACCTTTTATTATCCAAAAAAATTACAGTACGTGTTTTTTGCTTTGGCGCGGAGCTTTTTTGTAGATTACTTTGCAGTTAAATTTGAAAACAGCAATTTTGTGTCCCACAGGTGAATTGATAGGTGCCAAAAATTCCTTTTTTTATCCCAATACATTTAGATAGTGTTTTTTTCACTTTTGGCAGGCCGCTTTGTTGATGATCTCTTGAGTTAAGTTTGAATCCAGCAATTTTGTAGTCACCACAGGTGAATTGATAGGGGCCAAAAAAAAACCCTTTTTTTATTTAAACATTTTCAGATAGTGTTTTTTGCACTTTTGCCCAGTCCCCGATTTGTTTATAGAGCCCCATTCAGTTAAAATTTTAATCCAGAATTGTGTAGTTACCAGGTGAATTTTAGGTGCCCAAAAATACCCTTTTTTTATCCGAATAATTACAGATACGGTTTTTTTACTTTGGCGAGGCCAGCTTTGTGATAGATTCTTGCAGTTTAAAATTTTAATCCGCAAATTTTTTAGTACCCACAGGTGAATTGAAGGGGCCAAAAATACTTTATTTTCCGAAAACATTTAGATCGTGTTTTTTTTTTTTGGGCGGGCCCGCTTTGTTTTATGATTTACTTTGCAGTTAAATTTGAATACAGCAATTTTGTAGTCCCCAGGTGAAATTGAAGGTGCCAAAAAAAAACCTTTTATTTTCGGAATACATTACAGATCGTGTTTTTTGACTTTTGCCCGTTCAGATTTGTTGATAGGCCCCCTTGCAGTTAAATTTGAATCCAGCAATTGTGTAGTTACCCCAGGTGAATTGGGTAGTGCCCAAAAATACCTTTTTTTTTTCCGAATTTCATTTTTAGTAGTGTTTTTTTCATTTTGCGCAGGCCAGCTTTGTTGTAGATTTCTTTGCGTTAAGTTTTAATCCAGCAATTTTGTTCAACAGGTGAATTATAGGGGCCCAAAAAAACCTTTTATTATCTTAATACATTAAGATAGTGTTTTTTGCACTTTTTTCCAGTCCAGATTTGTTGATAGACACCCTGCAGTTAAATTTGAATCCAGAATTGTGTAGTTACCCCCAAAGGTAATTGATAGGTGCCCCAAAAAAAAATTTTATTATCCCCAATACATTACAGATCGTGTTTTTTGACTTTGGCGGAGGCCCGCTTTGTGATAGTCTACTTTGCAGTTTAAAATTTTAATTTCCCGCAAATTTTTTTTAGTACCCCAGGGAATTGATAGGTGCCAAAAATACCTTTATTATCCGAATACTTTCAGATAGTGTTTTTTTACTTTGGCGGGCCAGCTTTGTTGAAGATTTACTTTGCGTTAAATTTGAAAACAGCAATTTTTTAGTCACCCCAGGTGAATTGATGGGGGCCAAAAATACCTTTTATTATCGGAATCCCTTACAGTACTGTTTTTTTCACTTTTGCCCAGTTGATTTTGAAGAGCCCCTTGCAGTTAAAAATTTTAATCCCGCAATTGTGTGTTCCCAGGGGAATTTTTTAAAGGTGCCAAAAAAAACTTTTATTTCGAATACATTTAGATCGGTTTTTTCACTTTGGGGCAGGCCGCTTTTTTGATAGATTCTTTGCGTTTATTTGAATCAGAATTTTTTTTTTGATTTTAGGTATCTGATAATAGCTGTTATTTGCCTAATTTTAATAAGAGATTTTCCAAAACTCTTTCCCTAACTTCTCAAATTTTTATATTTTTGAACATGGGCAAAATTAAAGGGGGTAAGCGGGCAAAAAGGGGGTAGGGGCATGGGGGTGAGGTCGAGAGAAAGGGCTCCTTCCCTACTGGCGCAAACGCATGCCGGGATCATCAGTTGCAGGACCGTCAGGCCTTCACGCTGGGCGGGGGCCCCGTGAAACTCAGTAACGAACAGCGTCGCCAATTGTCCTTCAGTGGTTAATGCAACCTGCTCCAGCATCTTACCCCTCGCCCTCCCAGCCCGGCCAAAAAATGTCGTTCGCATCAACGCTCCGTCCAAACTGAAGCACCCCAAAAATGTCAACTGGGATAACCCATTTTTGAAGACCTCTTTGTGACAAAAATGGGGTTTGGGGGTCAAAGGCATGTTAAAAGTCAAGAGGCCAAAGAGGATGATTTTCTCTGCTTGATGAGTTACTGATGCCATCAGAGGAGGAGAAGGAAGCCGGCAATCGGCAAAAATTTCCCGGGCGGTCGGCAACGCCTTGAGTCCCTCTTGTTGTAGCCGCAGTCCTGGTTTCAGAAAGTAGGACGCGAAAGTCCCCCTGGTTGATGATGATGTGAGAATTGCGGATCCAAGTGGTCTTTTTTAGCAGAATTTGCTTGCGAGCGCTTCATCACTGGACGAGGGGAAAACGATGGGGTAGTGTCAGTATGGGTTCGCCTCAAAAAAAGGGAGGGGCGGTTTCGAAATCCGCGATATGATTCCCCCAGCCACGGTCAGCGCAAAAACCCCCTCCTCGTTTTCGCCGTTTAAAAAAGGTCCAGGACCTCTCAAGCCTGGGCCTTTTTTGCCAAGCTTGATTCACCCCGTGAGTCATATGCCGCCTTGCCATAAAGTAAATAAAAAGGGAAAAAGGTTAACCACCCCCAACATTTAGTCACATGCAGCGAATGCATGAGTTGAAATGGGGCAAACTTGGCCCAAAAAAAGGCCAGATGAGCCCGGGCCCCCAACCATGTCACCCCTCTGTCTCGCTCCTCCCTCCCCACCCCCAAGCGTTCCCGGGTGCCATGTCTCTCGAGTCATGATCAGGGTCAGCCCCGTTTCAGCCCCCACCGTCGCCGAGTAAACCCCCGCACCCCAGAGACCCATCCTACTCCTTTCCTTCCCCGTTTTACGACCGCACGCCATACAGGGCAGTCTAGCAGCCGCCTTTGTCTTAGGTTTGGGAGCGAAAGAAAACTTTAGCCCCCAACCCCCCAAACCAAAAGCCTGAATGTCGGCATTTTCAAAAGGGTTTTTGGCCTTTGAAATGTTGCCTTTCCGTCTGGTGGAAAAACAGTGGGGTTTTGCCCCCGTCTTTGGGCCCCTGCTGCCCCAATTCCAGAGCCGAGCAGGATTTTTTGCCAGAAAAGCCCCCCCGCCTGGCCCGCCACGTGTCATCTAAAATTTCAAACGGTTTCTGATCTGTGGCCGGGAAAAAAAAACTTTTTGCCCCCACCAAAAGGGTTAAGCACGGCCAAGGCCCCTATATTCGTGACAAACTCCTGGGTGAGCTGGGGGGATGTCCTGGGGGTGGGGGGTGGGTCTCAGCTCGGCGCACCCTCTTCAAAACCGCAGGGATGGGGCAGGGTTCTTTCCCCAAGGTCCTTGGGGTTCACGTGCCCAGGAAACCAGGCTGTGTTGAAATTAAATCTCCTTTGGGGAAGACCGTTCACAACGGTAGGAGCGGTGGCGGTTTTCCCCCCAAAACGAGAACCACGCGGGCGGGGTGCAAAAAACCTTGTGCCAGGAAGGGGTGGTGTGCGATAACGGGGAAATCGCTGGCCGCCCTTAAGATCGGTAGGTGGAGCACCCCTTCCCTGGCCTGTATAAACCTTTTCGCCAAAAAATTTCTAAAGACTACCCGGTTTGGATGCCTGGGGGAAGGCTCGAAGTTAATTTCGCACTTCCCCCGTTGCCCCCTGTTCCCCCGCCGGGCTGCGTTTGCAGCGTAGCTCGGGCCCCCCGTAAACCGTCTATTGTTGCGGGCAACACGTGGTTTCCACCCCCCACATGCCCCCAGCGATTATGGCAGCAGCGCAATCCCGTTACGCATACGAAGTGAAAATGGCCTACAACAGCGGTGCGGCCCCTGGGGGGTTTGGGCCACCGAGAGTGGAGGCAGGTGAAAGAGCTTGCACCATCCTTGCCAGTTTTGAAGAAGCCCCCAAAAAATGGCAGTGGGGGAAATGCCCTTTTTCAGCATGAGATTGTGTGACCTTGTTATGGAAAAAATCGTTGGACCTCTGAAACAAAGGTCCGCCAGCGGGAGGGGAGACGGACACGTGCGGACACGGACCCTTTTTCTCCCGTAAAATCCAAAGGCCCCGACGTTTCACAATTTAATCGGTCTTCATTGGGCATGGTTCGGGGTCCGAGCTGTGCAGGTGGCGCTAGCCTCGGGGTGTCACCCAGGAAATCAGGGCTGTGTTGAAGCTGTGCCGGAGGCAGCGGGGGAGGAGGGGAGGAGGAGGTATTCCTAGACACCGTGTTATCGACATCCCCGCCTTGGGAAAGAGGTTTGGCGCGAATTTGAGGCGGAGGAGGAAAATGGGAAGATCAGTTTGTAGTGCCCCCCCGACCAGGGGGTTGGGAAAAGAAGGGGTCCATTCTACTGAGGCTTGGATGCTCCCTTTCCCCCAAAAGATCCTGCATTAAGGGGATCAAAATGAACAAAAGTTACTGGGTGGCCACCCCCTGGATCCCCGGTTTAAAAAAAAAACTCCCCTTTCCTTCCACCACCCAAATAGAGAGTAAAATGAGGAAATGGAGACCCTTTCTGATTGATCAATGGAGACCTTTTTTGCGTCTTTTTCACGTTCCTCAAAGTCACGGTGGAACAACATAGCGACGGACAGCAGTAGAGTGCCAGAGGGTAGCGGCAGCAGCAGGCAAGGTGGAGAAAACCTAATGGGTGCCTCTGGAAACTTTGTTTACCCGCTCACCAATGCTGAATGCAGGGCAACATCAACACACAGAGATGCTTAAAATAGGGCACGTATTGCTTCAAACCCGATGTTTTTGTTTGTGTTTGGACCCCAAAAGATTCGGGTATCAAAATGGACGAATGGCCCGGCTGGCTCGTCATGCCCTAGAGGGTTGTCCTGCCCAGCAGCGAGGTCATACTAAGCGGACCTTAGCACGTGGAGGAGTCTTACAGACAAACGCTTTCCCGGGTTTCCACGATAAAGTGGATCGTTTGCTTTCTCAAGATGAATCAGGGAAAGGGTTTTTGATGATGCTGTGGCCCCAATTGCCGAGG